>JACCGJ010014088.1:0-32003 GCA_013407085.1 Atriophallophorus winterbourni | reverse complement strand
CCAGTCAGCTAACATCTGCTCAGCATGGTTGTACGCAAAGACAATCATGCGCATCCAATCTCATCACTGATCGCGAGCCCAGGTGTGCTGAACTTGATCTGGGCCACCCGGTATTCACTGCCTTCATTGACTCCAGTAAGGCTTTTGACCGCGTTCCATTTCAACGTTCATTGCTCAAGTTCCGTGCTCGTGGTGTACATACCTGTTCTTTTTGTTTTTTTACCCTGCTACTTGGATTCCAGACTTCCTTTGTGCCCGTTATATATGGAGTCCGCGTTAACGGATTAAAATCGTTCAGACTACACGGCCAACTTCCGGGTTTGCGCCAAGATCTTTTCTTTCTCAGCCCGTTCCGTTCTTCTAAGTATATAATAAGGACCTCTCCTCCCCTAACATCTGAATTGTTCTCTTTTTTGCTGATGATCTAAAGTTTTGTTGGAAGTAATCCGTCTCTGCTGTGAAGACAGTTTTTCGACCGAATTGCTCAAATTGCTTATTGGACCGGTCAATGACAGCTTCCTGTAAACCGACAGAAATGTGCTATAATGCTTATGGGACCAAGCACGTTCGGAATCATCAGCGGAAATGGGTTGATATTGAACGTGACCTGGGTACAATTGTGAGTCGGTCGCTGAAGTCCAAGAAGGATACGAACAGATAAAATGCTGCTGCAAATCGCGCATGTTGGTCTATTAGTCCGTCGTTCTCGGCGATTACTCCTCAAAAGTTTCGCATTCTTTATTCAATATACGTGGGACCAGTTTTGAAATATGGTATGCCAGCAACCTATCCACAAACAAAGGGAGAACGTGACCAGTTGAAAAGAGTGCAAAGGCGGGCGACGAAAAGTGTACAAGGATTGAAATTAACTCTTAATTTGGAAAAAGTTCAACGCCTCAACCTTATGTCGTTCAGTATTCGGCGTTTGCTCTACAAACTGCTGCTAACTGTTTGCATATTACTGGGAGATATTTTTGACGAGCTGCGCGAGATTTTCTCACTCGTAGCGTACTAAAGAACCCGTGGCCATGCTCTTAAGTTTCAAAAAAAGGACACTACGCCTAACACAGGGAATTACGCTCTCAACAAGAATTGTTTACTTGTGGAATGCGCTTCCTGAAGAGGTTATTTCAGCAAGATCTGAAAACCAATTCAAGCAACTAGTGGATGAGGTACTGTCTGTAATCACGGCAAAGCTGTAAAACACCGTACAGGATTCCTTCAACTGAGGTTCTCCTGGACTATGTTGCTGACATGAAGAAAAGCGGCTTACAAGGGCGTGAACCTCTGTCGTCTATCAAGAAGAAGAAAAAGATATGGGGATGGGATTGTATCATATATGATTATGTGATGTGGCTTACACTATTTTACCATCCGCGATCTAAAAAACAAAGATATTAATTTGGCTCAACAATTACCTGTGAACATTTGCAAGTCGATTTTTGAACATGGGTGATGCTGGTAATACTGGTGTTGGCAAAATTAGTCTCTAGCATCTAATCGTTAGCAACGCCGTTGCTATCAGAGTACCCAAAGTAGCACCTCGCAGTAATAGTCCAGTGGACCAAAAAATAAGGTTTCACTGCAAAAGATACAACAAAAACGGAATGAAATCACAAAAAAGACCAAGATAGCAAATGTCCTACTTACGATCCAGTGAATTCCAACGATAGCGAGAAAATCCGCACAGGAAAATCCAAGAGATAGAATCTAAGATGCATAATGCGCTGAAATGTCGGAGAGATTCGTTAATCATAATTCCAGCATGAAGTAATGCACACAAACATCGCAACCACGGAATAAGACAATATCTGAAGGTTAGAAATTATATTTACCGCCACAAAGTGTGCTTCACAAGCATTGATTCGAATAAAGCAAATAATGTAAAAAAAAAACGAATGCTTGTGTACAAAGTCAAAAGATGCAAAAATTCTAGTTGACAAGTGACGCAAGATTTTCTGTTGAGAAATCCGTGCTGGTTTGATATGAAATAGTTTGGTGTCAAGTATGCTAGGGTGGCCTGTCTGACAAGCTTCTCAAATATTCTAGCTAGAAGTGGTGTGTGATTAATGGGTCGATAATTGGTAACTGTATGTAGTGATCCGGACTTATGTCGAGGAATAACAACGGAATGTTTCCATTCTAAGGGGAAAGTTCCTGATTTGATAGACGTATTAAAGAGATTGAGTAGTAATAAGAAGAAGTCTTCAGATCCAATTTTGCATATTGCTGGTACGAAACCTGTTTCATCAGGTTTGTAGGAGATTGTAACTTGGTTACAGACTTTACGTATGTCAAAGGTATTAATTGTAATTGTGTCTAATGTGTTGCATGTAGGGTGTATGATTACCTCTGGATAAGAGTTGTTATTATATGAAGCATTAAAAAATAAAAGAAATTCTTCACAAATAGCAAAAGGCTCCGTTATTACTGTGCAATTGTTACCATGTTGATCCTGTTTAATGATGTAGTTTATCTTATCTGAATTTTCCGATGCCCTAGCGTTCATTAATTTAGATAATGCTTTCTGTTTTTTACTAGACTTGAGGGCTGTAGACTCATCAGAAATCAGTTTATGGTTCATAATTTGTACTAGTTTGTCAGATAGTTCATACGCGTGCAAAAGGGAAGATATGTCATGCTTATTACGAGCATATGATGTCAAATAAGCAATGCGTTTTTCTAACTTATGAGCTTTACTCAGTTTGGGGTGTCTAGCATGTCTGGTAGTAGATTTCTGTAGTAAGTCACCAAGTTTATTATGAAAGATTTTTGAGGTTACATTAAAATTGTCAGAAAGGAAAAATTCAGTCCAATCTTCGTTTCTAATGAGGTTTTTAAAGATTTTCCAATCTATGTGAGTAATTATATGTGGCTTTTTAACACTAGTTATTATGCTATTGCAACTCAATTCAAAAGATATAATGTTATGATCTCCATTAAAAAATGACGGAGATACGTTCAGGTTTGAAGGTGTGATATTCAAAGTAAAGACAAGGTCGAGGATATTTTTATTGCGCGTTGGTTTATCAACAAACTGTGTAAAACCTAATAGTTTGGTGGTATTGGAAAAAGAATTAAGATTTATGTCGTTGCATTCTACCTGGTTAAGTGAAGGTATGTTAAAATCTCCTGCAATTAATTTATAGCGGGAAGGGTGGACAGAGGCTTCTATGAAACAATCAGTCAAGCGTTGAAGCGATGAAGAAATAGTAGCTGGTGGATAGTAGATGCATCCAAGTAAGAGATCAAAGGCCGGTAGTGCCAGCCAGATAGAATCTTCGATATGACCAAAGACGGATGAAATGATGATGTTAGCTTGGAGGTTAGAGTGAACATAAACAAGGCAACCTCCTCCACGTTTTGAAACGCGGTCTTTTCTAAAAATGTGATAGTTTGGAATCAGAAGTTCACAGTCTGATTGTTCCTGTTTTGTCCAAGATTCAGTTATAAGAATAATATCAGCGGGATTAGAAAGAAGATATGAACGTAAAGCTAATATCTTGTTAGTTATGGATCGAGCATTGATAAGAATAAATCTAAGAGATGAGGGGCTATGATCAGAAAATGGCTTATTATGTATTTGATTATTATGTGGAGCATGTTGGTTTATGTTAAAAGCCTTTGTGGAGGGATTTGAAAATTTCTCATACTTGAATAAGGGAACATAGTAGAGTGAGTGTTAAATGAGTTAAAATATGGAAAATTGATGTCGGGGGACCAGCTAATATCGTAAAAAGTGCAGTGAAGGGATTGTAATAATTCGAAAATGGGCTCGGGTATTGCGGACTTGGTCGATGGAATTGCCATGCGAAGTTCCGATTTAATGGATAAGGCATTATACGACGATTAAAGTTCCGAGTATTTCTATTGTCAAAAGTTGAAGAATTCCTGAAAGGAGGTGGTGCAGGCAATAACGCACTAGTTTGTCGAAACTTCTGCAAGATGGTTCTTTTCCTTAAGTGAGGGGATGTAATAATTTTAGGTAAAGTTTTAGGTGAAATAATAGGTTGTGTTGAATTATTCACAGGAGAAGGTGAAGTTGGAGGCGCATTCAACTCTTGTGGAACCTCATCTAATTCCATCGTTTCTTTTCCATTGTTGGAAGATTCGGTGGAATATGCAGTAGTAACGGTACGCTTATGGAACCTAGATCCCCGTTGCATTGGCGTTAAATCAGTTTTAAAAAATACATTTTCATATCTAGGATTCGATTTCAATTCATCCTTATGGGCTAAAATTTGTGATGCCAGGCATTTGTCGCTAAGTTCTAATAGGATTGGGCAAGACCTCGAAGGCTTAAATTTCCTCAACCGTTTTAGCGAAGCGCAGTTTAATGGGAAGCCATAAGATGAGCAGATAGTAGTTTTTAAATCTTTTAAAGGATATCTATCGTCTATATTAAACAGAATAACATTTTTAGATCTTAAGTCTCTTTGACAAATTTCAGTAACAATTGATTCAACGAACTTATTAGTTCGTTGAAGTATATCCTTGTCGATATTTGAATTATCATCCAAGAGGATAGTCAATGGTTGTAATGTCTTGCAAACCTGTGTAACGAAAGAGTTGTTTTTTCGAATTTCATTCAATTCGGATTCTAACTTCCGTAATTTATTCAAAATAACGGAAGTGTTCTGATCTAAGTATACGGAGCATTTGTTGGTCTTGGTGATTTTACGTAAATTAATTTGTTTCGAGATAGGTGTTTTAGTGTACATATTTTAAATAGTATAAATTCAATAATAATCAAAAGAGTGAGAGATATAAAATAAACGTTTTCGTAATTATGAAATATTTGGCAATCACGTACCGTTTTCAAACCAAGCGCGACCTCTAAACGAGGTCACTAAGAGGATGGATGATGGTATAGCGGTAGAAGTCATCTATCTCGACTTTAGTAAGGCTTTTGATTCAGTCAAACACAGGCTCTCGCTTCTTAAACTCTCAGCTACAGGATAATCAGGAGACCTACTGGGCTGGATTAGCGCATCCCTTAGTGACCGTTCCTTTGCCGTCAGGGTAGATGATACATACTCAGCATGTGCGCATATAACGAGTGTGGTTCCCCTCGGCTCAGTCTTGGGGCAGTTGCTGTTTCTCATTTTCATTGATGATCTAGCTAACCAACTGCGCTCACCCTGTTATATGTTTGCAGACGACGTAAAAATTGTCGGTAGGTCGGATAAATCCGATCTGATAAATGACGTAGAAGCTGTGACGGCGTGGGCGGTTATGTGGGACCTTCCCCTTAACAAAGAGGAGAGTTACTTTCTCTTTGCACTGGCAGGCAACATGATTTTCTCTACGCCCTCAGGCCACACGTAGTTACGTATGGTAAAATCTACTAACGACTTAGGAATCATAGTCTCCGCAAACTTTAAGTGGGCCGACCAATGTGCTGCTGCTGCTCAAAGGGCCAGGCGGGAACTCTTTCGACTGCGTTCAGCCCTCACTTGCAGAAAATCTGAGGTTCTGTTGCCCCTCTACCAGGCAATAGTAAGGCCACATCTAGAATATTGTATCCAGGCTTGGAGGCTGTGTTTCCAGAAGGATATAGTGCAACTAGAAAAGATACAGAAGCTGGCCACAAACATGGTCGAGGGGTTGGCATGCACCAACTGATAAAATCGTCTATTAGCATTCAGAATTTTCTGGCTTCGGAGGAGGCAACTTGAGGGAATCTTATCGAGCTGTAGCGGATAAGCCAAGTGTTATGTAAATAAGAATTGTTTAAAGTGTTGTGAACTATTCTAAGTGTGTAAAATTATATATATACAACAACAGACTTACGAAATTCTTGTGTAATCCGCTTGGATTATTGCTTACAATGTATTTGACCCGCGTTATTTCTTCACCGGGATAATTGCTCGTCGTAGATGAAACAACCAGTGAATAACCGAAAACAGAAGAAATGTGCTGGGTCAGTAATCGGAAACAATTAAATAGTGGTTCGGCACCACGTAAGTTATCAGACGTTCACGCGGTATGAAGCGCAAGTGTGTGTTCAGTTGATTTGAACAAAACGCCACATGGCATCATGAAGGAAAAAGTTTATGGAAATAAACTTACTTTTGAATTTATTAGAGAATTATTTCAAATGGGAATAATGCCTACAGAGATATTTAAGGTTGTCAAAAAATTAAGTTGTCTCAAATTAAATGACTTCTTTAGGTTCTCTCCTTTGGTTGATACACGAGGGCACAGTATGAAGCTTAGTAAACAGCACACAAGTCTGGAGTCCAGAACGCACTTCTTTAGCCTCCGTGTAGTGAACGCGTGAAACTCACTCTACGCAGACCTAATCTCGGAAGCCTCAGTAAATGCGTTCAAGCGTAGGCTGGAGGAATCGTGGCAAGTGCTTTTTCCGGAAAATTATCCTCAAGATTAAATCCGTCCCTAATCATTGTCAAAAACAACAAAATATTGGGAAAATCTTTTTGAATCACAAAAGTCGTTTCTTTTCCATTTTTCGTTTTTGTTTAAATTACCTGCTGTCCGTCATCTTTTCATTCGATTGGACATGCAACATGCATTAACTTTCTCACCTTTTGGTGGTGAGACCTCTCCCATCTCTACACACACACGCCTGTCCTCCATACGAATCGATCCTGGTAGTGGGGTGTCTTCAAGCAAACCTCCAAAAGAATCTGGGCACTCATTCCAATTGGTCGACTATCGCTTTGAGATATTGATACTGAAACTGACTTATTACTTACTTATTATTATTTTTCAACGAAACTGAAATCATTTCGAATCATGTAATAATTCAATCACAGCTACAAATACCTAGGACAAAATCTGGTCTGGAAAACACCTGACAAATCATCGCATACGGCGTTAATACCAGAAAAGAAAGAACTTACTTTGGAAGTGGTGAGCGCCTCGTCGGAGCTTTCTACCGACAGAAATTCTGGACGCTCGATTGACTTATTAGCCATTTATGGTCCTGTAGCGGATTACTCGATCGTTGAGTAAATAAAAATTATTTTAAGTGAGGGATTATGAGGTGTGTGATATCATTTATAAATATATATTATTATACTTACGTACAATAAGAGGACACTCAGAATCGACAACAGACATACGTAATCCTTGTGTGGTCCACTCGGATTATCACTAACAATATATTTGACCCTTGTTCTTTCTTTATCGGGATAATTGATCGTCGTAGTGGTCAAAGCAGTGAATAACCGGAAAGAGAAGAAATGTGCTGGTTCAGTAGGAAATAATTCCTACATAACTCCCCTCTGTTATTGTTCCATTATAACTCCCCCCTAGAGCGGTGGCTGTTCAGCCATGCTCGACATCCTTCTATGGTGTGTACCGACGGTGTCGTGCCACGGTACGGCCAGTGCAAGTGCGCGAGGTGTCCGTACTTGGCACTGCGTTAAATGACTTTGAATGGGCCGTCGTATAGTGCTTCGAGGGGCCGTTTTACACGGTCTACCCGCGTGAATACGTAAGGGCACGCCATAATTTAATTGTCGACGTGACTGGTACGGGAAGTAACACGGGTAGGGGTAGCACGTATTTCTCTCATGAAGGCTCGGAGTCGGGAGACATATGGAGTAGTTTCTATATCCATCAGTAGTGTAGAATAAGTCAGCAGTTCGCCAGGAAGTCGCAGAGTGGTCCCGCAAACCATATCGGCTGATGTGCAACCGATATCCTCTTCCGCAGTATTGCGGATGCCGAGCAGTACCAGTATCACAACTTGGAACTAAAACTAATCTCTCACATTGTCCATCATTGCTAACCCATACAACCATAAAGTGTCTCTATACGAACGCGCAGTGTCTGAGAAACAAAATACAGGAGCTTGATACTGTATGTCTACAGCACTCACCGGACTTAGTTGCAATTATCGAAACATGGTTTGAACCTCAATTATCAGACAATAAATTGGCATTAAAATGAATGTCTGTTCTTCGTCAAGACCGTACGGGACGCGGCGGTGGCGTAGCACTTTACTATAACCAACAGTTATCATGCAGAGTAATTCACGATATTGACCCACGTGTACAGGATACTCTGTGGTGCTCAATTGAGCTGACAACTGGAGATGACTGCATTGATGGCGTGATTTATCGGTCTCCAAGCGCAAGTGACGTGCACCAGATTGTTAACACTACATCAAAAATTACGCTTGGAATCGCAGCACTTCGCACACCTCATGGTCTAACTACGACTGCTTTCGAGGCTGCTGAAGTTCTTGCAGGTTACTAATGCAAAGTTTTTAGTCCCAAGGAATCAGTGCCATTTTACGCCGCATTCGATCGGCTTTTCCGATGAAATACTAAATGGAATCTCAATAAACAATGAGTGTGTCAAGCTCAAACTTCTTCATTTGAATACCACAAAGTCACCAGAATCAGATGGAATCACTCATTTTATCCTCAAACGATGTGCATCCTCATTGTGCGGTCCACTCAGCACGTTATTCCAAATTTCGCTCGAGAATAGCACCATTCCCGCGGAATGGAAATCTGGCATTATCACACCAATCTACAAGGGCAAGAATCGATCAGACGCTGCGAACTATAGACTAGTTACGTCGTTGCCAGTAATTTGAAAAGTGCTAGAGAGTTTAGTAGCGGAAAAGATCACCCATCACCTCGAAACCATTAGACTGCTTGCGATTAAACAGCACGGTTTCCGGAAACATAACGCATGTTTATCTAATCTCTTGCTCACCTTAAACGACTGAACTGAATGTGTGGACAATGGTTACTCCATTCTCGCATGCTTTTTAGACGTGTCAAAGGTTTTTGACCGCGTCAATCATAGTATTTTAATCCAGAAACTTGAATTGCACGGGATAACAGGAAAACTTCTTGCTTGGCTAGAAAAATTCTTACGCGACAGGAGTGCCCAAGTCAGATTTGACGGCGCCTTAACGGAATCATTTAAAATTACGAGCGGATTGCCCCAGGGTTAGGTCCTCGGACCGATTTTGTTTTTGATTTACGCAAACAACATTCCCGAGCGTGTTAAATGCAAGGTTATGTTATTTGCAGACGATATAAAGCTTTTAAGAAGCATACGTACAAATGATGACTGTGAAATTTTGCAGAAGGATCTAAACACATTGCACGATTGATTTCTGAGAAACAAACTACCCCTCCAGTTCCTAAAGTGCAAGGTGATATACATTGGAAAGACCATGAATTACAACTACACTCTTGGGTCCCACCAACTCCTCTGGACAACTGAAGAGAAGGATTCGAGTGTTTGGACCAGTTCAAGTGTGAAGACTTCACTGCAGTGCAAAGCGTTATACACAAAGGCGTCACAAGTATTGGCGTTATTGAAACAAATTTTCGGCAGATTCCCGAGTTAGTCGTTGCCCTGTATCATGAACACCTACTCGAGACCAGCGATGTAGTACGCTATTCAAACTTGGTCACCCTGGATTCAGAAAGACATCAATCTTCTGCAGCGTATTTACCACCGAACCACAAAGCTTGTATCCGGACTAGCTGCTAAACCATACGAAGAACGTTTGAGGAGTCTCAATCTTTCCGACTTCGCTGTCGTCGACTATGAGGTAACCTCATACTGATGTACAACATTATGCACGTCCCTAACCATCCCTTGTCCAAACTTTTCACACGCTCGCCACCATGTGCCAGTCGGAAACACGCATAGAACAGTTCACAATGTACAAAATACATGGTATTATTAAGTGTCAGGTTACCTAAGGTCTATGTATGTTGCATCAAAACCGGGACTCGCAGTATATGTATCTATACTTATTGTATCTCTATTGTATCTGTCTAGGCATGGGCAACCTGACAGTATATTAGCCCACGTGCAGTCTATGACTGTGCGGCACTTTGCCTGGATCAGGCTTGTGCTTTCACTTCACTTCACTTCACTAGGCTTATTTCACCCACCTTTTGGTTTAAACATAGTTATCCTTATTGTTTCAATTCAGTTTTTTATCATGAACAAATTTCTCTAAATAAAAAATCGAAACATCTGAAACATTAATTTTTATGATTATCTATTTATAACGCTGCTGCAGTGTCAGTTTACCTAGGATCTAGGCATGTCTCGTCACGTTGCTACACATCTTCGTCGTAACCGTGTGTATTATAATCATTTTTAACATTGACCATATCCTTAACGTTATCTGCTTATATTTAACCCATTAGTATGAAAATATGGGTTACCATAAGTATTTATTAAAAAAAGAAAAAAAGAAAAAACGCCAAAAATACAAAAAACTGTTTTTTGTATTTCTTTCTTATGTTTATGATCGATTTACTTTTCTTTTTGATAACCTCTCACCATGATGGGAAGAGAATATCTTTGATTGTGTTTCAGTGTCTCCGACTCCCAAACCAACTCGATACTGGCCCCTGCTCCTTCCGCATAAGACTGATTCTTCTATATGAACCGAAAGCCCTACTGGCGAACAGTTTTGGTTTCCCTTATTCGACAATTTTCCGACTTTCTGGATCGTACAACCGGCCCAAACTCATGCAATTTCAAACCACAATCTCTCATACCCTCCATTTTCTAATGTTTTTTTCAATTTAACTTCGGTTTTTTATATACTTTTCTTCAATCACATCCACCAACATTCCCAAGAAGTCAATTTATATATTCATGAAAGAACTTTCTTTATTTCATAAATTTATTTTTACTGTGACAATTAAATCTTCATGCGCACCATTTGTTTTATAATTTTTTTCTTTTTTTTTCAATCCCTGCTCCAGAATCTATCGGATCCTCTCCATTTGCTTAATTTGATGCAATTCAGATGAATCTGTGTGTGACATTGGCGAAAAATTAACTTTCTCACCATTGTAAATTTACCATTCTTTATTAAACGGAAAAATATTCAAAAATTTCGCTTGATAAGGTCATTTTTACAATTTATTTATTTTGTACATATTGATAACCTGATCATGTTTTGCATGCCTTGGTTTACCAAGAATATAGTATTTTTTATCATTATCAACTTACACTGCTCATTCCTACTTCAAGACTGAACTGTCAAAGATAGTCCTATGTTGTACGTGTGCGCTTCACATGGAATACCATCCCCGAGTGTTACACACTCAGACAACCTGGATATTCTTAAAGCTAATTTGTACAAATACTTGAGAGAAAACCCGAATTTTGAAACGATTAACACTTCATGAGATTCCCTGTTCTTCTTCTTTTTATTGTATATAACTCATAACTCTATCCTATGGCTATTGTTTAGCTAAATGCTTTTTACACAATTACAAATTTGAATCAATTTAAATCACTTTGGGATCGTTCAGCGAGGCCTTTCGCTGCTAGATGATAAGCGGTCGTCCGAAAATGTACTTAACCCAGGAATCGATTCAGTTCTGCGAAAAAGTGGGACGTAAACTGGGCTCCGCAGTCTGTGGTGATCTGGGACGGGACACCATAATGCGCGATCCAACCAGAGACGAAGGTGCGAGCTACGGTTTCCGCAGATGTTTCCGCTAGGGGACACGCTTGAAGCAAGCGTGTGAATCTATCAATGCACGTCAAAAGATGAGTGCACCCACGGGATGAGGGTAGCGGTCCAACAAGTTCAATATGTACATGCCGGAAACGTCCATCTGGAAGGGGGGATTTTCCGGGGATAGAGCGGGTATGGCGATATACTTAACTACGTTGGCAGGCAAGACACTGTTGTGCCCAACGACGAAGGGCGTTCCGCATACCATGCCAAACATGGCGGTCTGTAATAAGTTTGGTTGTCGCGCATTTGCTGGGATGAGATATACCGTGTAGGTGATCAAAAATCCGTCGTCTATAATCCTTTGCCGGGTACGGGTGAAAGAGCAAACTTCAGTGACGATTCTGTAGTGATTGTTGAGAATTCGGGTTTGCCCTCATGCAGGGCGGCGATCTCCTCTAAGTCAATCTTTGTGATCTGGGAAATAGATGCGCGTGATAGAGCGTCTGACTTGACGTTGCTGGGTCCCTCGATGTACCTTACGTCAGTGGTGAATTGCACGAGGTATTCCAAGTGGCGCGATCCCTCAGGCGAGTAGCGGTCGGCAGCAGCCCTGAAGGCTCATGGTTTGTATACATGGGTGTGTCGCAAGTGTTTTACTGCGAGGTACATCGCAATTTGTTCTCGGCTGAAGGTACAATACCTGGTTTTGAGCCAAGTGCAGCTTTCTTGAAAAGAAGGAAAGAGGTGCGCACTCGCCGTCAATGACTTGTTGTAGAAGGGCACCAACAGCCATTTGAAAAGCGTCTGCTTTTAGCACGAGCTTCACTCGACTGTTCGTGGAGAGATGAGCCAGCGAAGTGAGCGTGCTGAGGCATGCTTTAACGGATTGAAACGCGGCGATAGCTTCCGTTGTCATGGTAAACCTCTTTGGATTTCCGCGCAAAAGATCGGTTAACTGTAGGCGTTTGTCCGCGCAGTTGCGTATGAATCTGTCGTAGAAGTTTATGAACCCTAGGAATTGACGTAGCTGACGAAGAGTCGTTGGAGTATGGTAGTTTTCAATCGCCGAGATTTTCTGCGGAATGGCAGTGATTTCATGAAAATCGATTGTATGTCCCAGGATTTCTAGGGCTGGTCGCTCAAATTGGCATTTTGCCAGGTTGATAACGACGCTGTATTCCTGAAGGCGTTGAAAAACCAGTCGAAGATGGTCCGAATGCTGTTTGTGGCTTTAGCTAGCGACAAGAATGCCATCGATGTAGGCGAAAGTGAATGGTAGACCTCGCATGACTTGGTCGATGAAGCGCTGGAAAGTTTAAGCGGCATTTCTGAGTCCAAACGGCATGCGAATGAACTCGTATAGACCGAAAGGTGTCGTGAGAGTCGTCTTCAGAACGTCGGCGTCTGCTAAAGGGATTTGACGGTAGGCGCAAACAAGATCGATTTTGGAAAAATATTTTGCCGCACGCGCTCAGGGAGAAATCCTGGATGTGAGGTATGGGATACAGGTCAGGCACTGTTAGCTTATTGAGGCCTCTGTATTCACCACATGGTCTCCAGTCGCCTGATTTCTTCAAGAGCATATGTAGAGGCGATGACCATGGGCTATTAGAGGGTAGAATAATTCCGAGTTGTAGCATTTGCTCGAACTCCGATTTGGCTGAGGCAGGCTTGTCAGGGGACAATCTTCAAGGTCTTGCGTTCGTAGGCGGGCCGGTCGTGAAGATGTGGTGACCAATCCCGTGTCGGATCTCCGGCGTGCAGCGAGATGGCTGGCAGATAGCCAGGTAGCCTTGAAGCAGCATTGAAAACTTGTCGTCAAGTAGGGCGAGTTTCAGTTCGATCGAATTGATCGATGTCGTTTTTTCTGTGACTTGTACTGCGGATTTGCTATCCAACAGTTGTTTGCGCTGAACGTCCAATACTAACCCGAACTCTTTCAAGAGGTCGGCTCCGATTATCGGCTGACGAACGTCGGTGACGATGAATGTTCATGGAAAATTTCTCCCCAAACCGAGGTTTAGCAAATGGAGTCGCTGGCCATACGTTTTAATACGTGTCCCGTTTGCCGTTTGCAGTGCCTGGCATTAGTACCAAACTGTTTATGATACTTGCAGAACCCTGTGTGAACAGCCTTGCGCGAAGCGCGTGCGTCATTGTTCTGTGGACGACGTTTTTGCCAATGAGGGTTACGCTGTTGATACGTCGTTTGTATTGATAGCGCGAGACATGCAATTGCGTCCTCCAAACGAGTAACACGGGCGTCCATCAGCGCTTGTGGCGTGTCTGCGGTCACCACTAGCACTGGGGCATTGCTTGTGAGGCACTCGTATACCTTGTCGGCGGCGAGTGCTAATTTCTCCAGGGGTGCGTCGGTGTCCTGTGCGGATAGGACAGCCCTGGTGCTAGCAGGCAGGCACTTGGTCCATATGTGCTTCATCACAGAATCATCAATATTGTTGCCACCTGTGAGCGTGCGCATTTGCCTCAAAAGTTGTGACGGTTTTCGATCGCCCAACTACGTCTCCTGGAGAAGTTGGTGCATGCGCGCTTTGTAAGACGTACCGAAGCGTTGTAAAACGGCATGCTTCAGTTTAAAATATGGGTTTTCTATTGATTTGGGGTCCAGGATGTCGATCACTTCAGTTGCGAGCTCCGTAGGTAGGTTAGCCGTAACCTTAGCGAACTTTGTATCCAGTGATTTGATGCGATGGATCTGGAACTAAGTTTCGACCGAAACAAAACTAACTCTCGGGTTTGAAATCCCGAAAGGGGGCAATTTGACATTAGAATTAATAGCGGCGTCGTCACCGGTAGACATGACGAGTACACAAAAAGATAAAAATATCGTAACGAGCTCGCTAATTTGTAGCGGATTACCCAAGCGTTACGTAAATAAGGATTATTTGAAGTGCTTGATTATGAGATGTGTTATATCATTTATAAATATATATTATTATATTTACGTACAATAAAAGGACACTCAGAATCGACAACAGACATACGTAATCCTTGTGTGGTCCACTCGGATTATCACTAACAATATATTTGACCCTTGATGTTTCTTCACCGAGATAATTGCTCGTCGAAGGTGATCACAGCAGTGAACAACTGGAAAGAGAAGAAATGTGCTGGGTCAGTAATCTGAAAACACGTTAATAGTGGTTCGGCACCACGTAGGTCGTCATACCTTCACGCTGTAGGAAGCACAAGTGTGTGTTCAGTTGATTTAAACAAAACGACACACGGCATCATGATGGAAAACGTTTATGAAAATAAACTTACTTTTGGAATTATTAAGCAATTATTTCAAGGGAAACAATTTCTTAAGCCGGACAACACTCCCTCTCATATTAGACAAAACGATTCCGCTTCAAATAGGAGGAACCTAGCTTTAAGTACATTTGATATCCGTTGGCCTTATGCAAATCGAAGCGTTAGTGAATCCGTTACGATCTTACCGAACAGCACATCGCCACGAGTCTTGTTGTCCGGATTAAACGACGTTGACGGGCTTATCGCAAATGAAGATGGGAACCAAGCAGATGTCTCTAGTTGTTGCGCTTCGATGAATGCGAACTCAATCCTCAGACAACGGTCTGTAACATCCATGCAAGAGGCTGTTGAGCCGGATACTCCCGTTTCAAGTAGCACGCCAAAAAACGTGCACCTCCCTCGGGTGCTTCGACCGAGGGCCAAGCAGGATTAGTTTCAGAAGCCCGCAAAACCAGCGCCCCAGTGCTGTACCCTAATGTGTGCTGCATAAGGAATAAGTGGGTCGACCTCTCTCTTCGTGTGGTCGAGTTGCACCTCTGGGTTATAGCGCTTTCTGAGACCTGGCTGTCCGCGCTTGATGGTGTGCCAATAAACATCAGCGAGCAGTATCTCCTCATTAGATTCGATAGACCTGACGATAGGAGAGGCGGTGTCCTTGTACTTCTCCTAGAGTATGGCTTGCACAATACGAGGACGGGTATATCCGTAACCAGTGAAAACGTCCAAGTTGTTACGAGTATTCTGACTCGCTAAAAGTCATCGCTCGCAATTGCTTGTGTCTACGTCACTCTGAGTGCATCCATACAGGAGTTTACACAGCTTATTGAGACGCTCAACAGGTTGTTTCAATCTGCTCCCAGCGTACTCATCTCAGGCGATTATAATCTCCTAAACATTAATTGCGCCGTCCCTGTAGGTTTAATCACCAAGTAATCCGAATTGTTTCTCGAAAAGCTCCATGATCATGCGTTGCATCAGCATGTGAGTGATCCTACAAGGTTTCGTAATGGATGTACTCCATCCACTCTCGACCTGGTATTGTCGTCCCAGCCCGAAGTTGTTTCACAAACCTATTGCTCGCCATAGACGAAATTTTGGGCTTGTAGACGGTTTTACTTCTACATACTTCGAAATCTTTCTTTCAGTTCTCTAACGATTTTAATGTAAGTGGAAACTGGGATACAATTTGTAAGTATCTAAAGGAGTTGCAAGACAAGCACGCACCGCTGCAAGTCGTGAAAAAGCATCATAGGCTGCCCCGGTGAACTCCTCGAGTTCGTCGGTTTACACGTAAACGAGATCGTTTATGGCGGCAATATAAGCTATCTCTCACTTCTGGTTCTTGGGTCAGATACAAAACCGCTCGGAACGCTTGTGTTAAAATGCAGCGTTTGCTCAAACAAGATTTTGAGTTATCTTTAGCTAGGGATGCTAAATCCAATCCCAAAAGATTCTATAGCTACGCTCGATCGAAAGGAAAAACCAGGGAAAGTATTGGAGATTTAAATCTGGAGGACAGAAAAGTAGCCGATACCGACCTGTCTACGGCGACAGCCTTCTCAGTAGCGTTCAGAGACGTGATAATTTTTTAAATGCTCCGTCTAGCTCGTTTAATCTACTACCTGATGCTCCTGCACTAGATAAGTTGTCCTTCATGGAATCCGTGGTGTATGAAGCACTTATCCATGTTCACGTCAACAAAGCTGAGGAACCAGATGGTATCCACTTGATCATGCGAAAGAATCTTGCCCCAGTGCTTACAAAACCTTTATGCAGTCTCTTTAATTCATGCTCGAACCTGGGAGTGGTTCCTAGTGAGTGAAAAGAAGCCATAATCGTACGAATACACAAGGGTGGTTGCAGGTCAACTCTTGGTAACTATAGACCTGTCAGTCTGACTAGCATCATCTCGATACTATTTGAAAAGCTGCTGCGTGACAAAATCTGTCAGCATCTTTGTCGGCATTCTCTGTTGAGTGTAACTCAACATGGATTTCTTGAGGGTAGATCCTGCCTGACTAGCCTTCTTAGTTTTCTCAATACTGCAACTAAAAGGATAGATGAAGGGAAGCCTGTCAATGCCCTCTACCTAGACTTCAGCAGGGCTTTCGATTCCGCAAACCACCGATTAAGCTAGCAGCCAGAGGCATACGACGTAGTCTACTTGCTTGGATAAAGGCCTTCCTTACAGGTAGGACATTCCCAGTTCGGGTAGGAGCTAAGCTGTCGAATCAAACCGACGTGATCAGTGGTGTTCCCCAAGGGTCGGTACTCGGTCCTCTTCTATTGCTGATTTTTATTGATGACTTGTCATCTGCTTTGAATTGCCCATGCTTCATTTTCGCGGATGATGTTAAATTCATCGGATCAACTGATGAAGTTACCTTGTTGCACGACCTTGAACGGGTCATAAACTGGTCATACCAGTGGGACCTCCCACTGAACCTGGTTGATAATATTTCAGTTCACGTGTTGGGCAATTCTATCACTGTTAGCGCCACACAGCGTGTTAAGGGTTTGAGAGTTCTAGTTAGGACCGACTTAAAATGGGAGGACCAATGCGCCGCTGCAGCTCAACGTGCTCGCAAAGTGCTCTTTCGACTGAGATCCGTGTTATCCAGCAGAAGACCCGATGTATTCCTGCCTTTTTACAAGGCATTAGTTAGGCCGCATTTAGAATATTGTGTTCAGGCGTGGTGCTCTTACTACAAGAAGAACAACGTTCTACTCGAAAGCGTACAGCGTCTTGCAACTCGCATGTTTGAGGGTAAGCGAGGGAAACCTTATGCTGCACGCCTGAAGTCCCTAGATCTTTTCTCACTTACGCGCCGTCGTTTAGGAGGTGACTTAATTAAAACCTTCAACATCTTGAAGGGGTTAAGTGAGGTTATCATGAACGACTTCTTTGCCTTATGTCCCGAGGTTGGAAACCGCGGACATTCACTCAAACTTGCTAAGGAGCGATGTAGACTAGACTCCCTAAAAAAATTTCAACCTCGAGGTCGTAAATTTCTGGAACTGGCTTACAGAAGAACTTATATCCTGCTTTTCTTTCGCGAGTTTTAAGAACAGTTTGGAACGCATCTGGAGTGAGCTTTTTCCGGAACTCTTCCCCTAATTTCTATGCAAGATTAGTTAGTTCACCATTTTAGCGTTGTCTGATATATAAGTAAATGCTAGAGTTCTGTTTGTTTTTTAGTACACAGATCTTCTTTAGCTGACCTCTCACCGTACTGGTGAAGAGAAATTTATTTTATTTTTCCAGCATCATTCATAACGAGGTGCTTCCTAAATACAACCCGGATAATCCCTTGGCCTCACGATCGTCGAGGATATCCAAATCATAATAAGAAAAAACGCTTTGGCAGTGGTAGTTGCTACTCCGCAGCTTTCCACCGAAAGAAATTCTGGACGCTCGATTGGCTCGTTAGCCACTTACTGTCCTGTGCTAAACTAAACTAAACTGAACTGAGTCAGTCCAGAGAATTGACCGCCAAATAGACCCGCCTATCACACCAGTCTCTGTAAAATCGGATGGCATTGCTGCACTCGAGGGACTATATTTCACTAATGAGGAGATTAGACTTCAAATTGCAGCAACTAACCCACATAAGTCTGCAGGCCCAGACGGTATTCACCCTCAGTTTATTAGAAACTTGGCGCCCGTACTAGCTGAGAGCGTGGGTCGTCTTTTTAACGCATCGCTGGTGCAGGGAGTTATTCCGAGTGATTGGAAGCTAGCCGATGTTATCCCGATACACAAAAGCGGCAGTCGTTCATCTGTCTGTAATTATAGACCGGTAAGCCTTACTGTCATTCTGTGTAAGATCTTAGAGAGGCTTATCAGAGATCGGATCTGCAGGCACTTAGTTGAGTTTTCGTTGCTGGACTCTGCTCAACATGGCTTCCTTAAAGGAAAGTCGTGCCTAACAAACCTCTTGGGCTTTCTAAACGAGGTCACCAGAAAATTGGATAAGGGCTAACAGGTTGAGGTTTTCTACTTGGGGCTTTCTAAACGAGGTCACCAGAAAATTGGATAAGGGCCAACAGGTTGAGGTTTTTTACTTGGACTTCTGCAAGGCTTTCGACTCAGTGAACCATAGACTGCTCGCTAACAAACTAGGCTCTATGGGTATCGCTGGTCCTCTAAGAAACTGGATAGTAGGCTTCTTAAGCAACAGGTACTTTCGTGTCAGGGTGGGCATTACGTACTCACCGAAAGTAAGGGTTACGAGTGGAGTACCGCAGGGATCAGTACTCGGGCCGCTACTTTTCCTTATCTTCATCGATGACTTGGCAGCGGCGCTTAAGTGTCCCCGCTACATTTTTGCGGATGATGTCAAGTTTATTGGATCACCGAACGAACGTGATTTTATTGACGATATTGAAAAGGTTATCAAGTGGTCTGTTACATGGGATCTACCAGTTAACTTCTCAAAAGCTATCTCTTGTCGAAAGTCGGCAAGAAGCTGGCGGTAGCTGGTCCAGATGGTACACTTGTGATAACTGGGGTGCCGAGAGTACGCGACTTAGGTATAGAGATTTCTGCGGACTTCAAATGGGCTGATCAATGTGCAGCTGCTGCACATCGGGCTAGGAGCGCACTGTTTCGCCTTCGATCAGTTTTATCCTGCAGGTCCCCGGAGGTTTTCATACCGATATACAAGGCTGTCGTTAGACCTCATCTCGAGTACTGCATTCAAGCTTGGTCACCTTATCTTGAAAAGGATATTGCAAGGCTTGAGGGTGTTCAGCGCCTTGCTACTCGTATGATCGAAGGGCAATCAAGTAGATCTTATGAGCAAAGACTATTAAGTCTAGGGCTCTTTTCACTGAAAAGAAGGCGGCTGCGTGGGGACCTGATAGAAACCTTCAAGATCATGGCCGGTTGTAGTACTGTTCACCCAGGTGAAATGTATGTTCTCGCACCCAATGTGGGTAATCGAGGTTACCTTCTGAAACTGGCCAAACAACATGTCAGGTCTAATGCTCGTAAGCACTTCTTCAGTGAAAGAGTAGTAAGCTAGTTGAACTGCCTACCTGAAGATGTCGTGAACTCTAACTCTGTAATGTGTTCAAAGAATAGACTTGATGCTGTATGGAGCTCACTATTTCCTGCATTTTGCCCCTAATTCAATAATGATATTGTATTTACCTGGTCTTTGAAATGCACTAATGTCTCCTCACCTTTGGTGAGGGGAGTTTTTGCTCTACATTGCAGGTAACCATCCTACCAGAAGAAATCTGTGAACCTATTTTGTTTGAAGTGGTGGGCGCTCTTTTTTGGCATACCACCGGAAGAAATCTGGACGCTCGATTGGCGACTTAGCCACTTATCGTCCTGTGCAACCTGAACCTGAACCTGAACTGCGCCAAGGTCGTTTGCATTTATTATATAAGCAAAATATGCTTATTAGTGCTTTTCGATCATTGGCAGCGAGTTTGAGTTGGCTATCCCCGTTAAACGCCAAAATGGTTAGTTTGCAAGTTAACTACTGATTTCTAGTCCACAAGCGGTAAAAAGGAGACAATATTTGATTTCTCAGCGAAGACAATTGACGGTGACGAAATTTCCTTGGAAAAATATCGGTATCCGTTTTCTACTTTATAATTTTCAGCGGTTATGTAACCTTAATATTGAATGTAGCTTGTAAATGAGGTTTAACAGGCAAAAACTATCTCCAGCTCCAGGACTTGCACATACGCCTGTCTGGTAAAGGATTGCGTATTTTAGCCTTCCCCTGTAATCAATTTGGTGGTCAGGAACCGTGGCCGGAACCGGAAATCAAACGCTGGGTCACCGAAAATTATCATGTCCAGTTTGATATGTTCAGTAAAATAGATGTCAACGGAAGAAATGCTCACCCTCTTTTCGTGTTTTTAAAATCTGAGAAAAGTGGATTCATGTTTGAGTAAAACATTGTGTTTGATAATTCTTTTCAGTGCCATTAAATGGAATTTCTCAAAATTCCTGGTGAACCGAGATGGCATTCCAGTGAAACGCTATTCCCCTCAAACAGATCCATATGTGAGTATTTTTCATTTTCCCTTATGCATTTGCCTAGCTATGCTTAATGGCTTCTAATATTAATGGCATAAGTATTGTTTGCTTTATTGTCAACGTTAACGCACGCTGCAACTAATACGCTTATCCGATTAAATTAGTAATTTGAATTAATATAAATAATATTTGTTTGTAGTATTATCTTATCCTTCCCGTTAGCGTCATCATCGTGGGTATTAATATGTACTAATTACGATACACCCGATATGTATTATGTATTATACATGTATATGTATTATACACAAACCACTGGCCCTAATCTTTCGTTTATCCCTAAGGTGTGGTAGGTTACCACAAGTATGAATGTATGGCACTGTCAAGCCAATGTATAAGGTCGGTGAAACCAGTGATCTGGATAAATACCGACCGGTTACGCTCATTTCGGTATTTGGGAGAAATCTGAAACGACTGCTTAAAAAACAGCTAGGAGATTTTCTCTCAACAACCAGTCAGTTAACATCTGCTTAGCAAAGTTTTACGCAAAGACGATCATGCGCATCCGATTTCATCACTGCTCGCGAGCTCTGGTGTGCTGAACTTGATCTGGGCCACCCGGTATTCACTGCCTTCGTTTCAGTAAGGCTTTTGACCGTGTCCCATTCAAGCGTCTATTGCTCAAGCTCTGTGCTCGTGGTGTAAAGGGACCTGATCTAAATTGGATTGAAGATTTCATTACTGGCTGTTATACACAGGTCGAGGTTAACGTAGTGAAGTCGCCGATTACACGTCCAACTTCCAAAGTTCCTCAGGGATCTGCTCTCAGTCCGTTACGTTTTAAAGTATACGCCAATGATCTCCCAGACTCGATAAATCTGCCTACTTTTGTCTACTTTTTGCCGATGACCTCAACGTTTTGGGCACCGTAAGCTCTTCTGCTGACAGTACAGTTTTCCAAAACGAATTAGACATTGCTTGATTGGGCGGTAAAGTGGCAGCTTCCTGTCAACCGAACAGAAATGCGCAGTGATGCTTTAGGGGACAAGCTCGCCTGAGGGTACGTTCTTTATCGGGTATCATCAACTGAAATTGTGACACGGTTGCTTAAATCCAGGCTCAAGAACCGGTGTCTATGCTCTAAAGATCCAAATGCGAATAACACTACGCCTAACACAAGGATTCACGCTCTCAACGAGAGTTGCTAACTTGTGGAATGCGCTTCCGGAAGAGGTTATTTCAGCAAGATTTGAAAACCAGTTCAAACAACTAGTGGATAATGTACTGCCTGAAATCACTGGGAAGTTTTACAACACTAAGGATTTCTTCACCAAAGATTCGCCTCCACTATGTTGCTGATAAAAAGAGATGCGGCTCACAATGGTTTGTCCCTCTGTCGTCTATCAAGGAGTAGAACGCTTACCTGCTATACAACCGCAACAGTATAATAACGAATGGGTGGGCTAATGAAGAACGCAAACACTGGGATGAGCTGCCTCTCATCCAATGCAACACATTCAATATAGTTTTGTGTACGAGTAGATCAACATCAGCACGGCACCTTTCTCGTGGTTATCATTGTCATGGATCATAACAAGCTTCCTCCGCCACTGCTTGTCAACGTAGAAGAATCAAACACTGCAAATTCTGATCAGGTATATTGTCGTCCCAACTTAAACTAGTTTAGAAGCCAATTCTATGTGTGACCAATCTTGCAGACGCCATTCTCATCTAGGAAAACGATGATCTTCGACTCTTAGTGCTACCAAGGAACCTATTACATATATTGGCAGTAAGTATCGATGATGCTCAGACCGATCATCGGAGACCTGTAGACATCTTATTTTTTCTTGAAGTCTAGCGTTCCTGTCAAAGACAAGCTTATCTGGCACCACCGATGCCCTGAGAAAGATCTCATTATGGGCTATCTATAAGTCCTGTGCTGTTTTAGGGCTTGCCGAAAAATGATTATGTTCTCGGTACATCACCTAACGGCTTACTGTTTAACTTGAATAAATAAACAATTAAATTCAGCATTATTTTCGGGGCATTCAACTTTATAATTTTTGCATTTCATGAACAAGCAAACCCTTAGAATCCTCGTTGCTGCAGTTCAATTGCTCTGCCGCAAACAATGATTTTTCGCTGCTGGTTGGTTTATGTCTAACGTGAATATAGCACCAAATGATTGGACATGTCGATCAAGTAACGAAAACTGCGCAAAAACAGCAAATAAACATTGTTCCGTTTTTCGCCTTCTTTGATACTTTTATATTAATCAAGGGTAATATTTAAATGTAAACAGAAGGAACTATTTCGGTATGAGCTTCTTTGCCAGCTGTTTGATGACATTTGACATATAAATTCGCATTGACAACTTCCGTTAACGTGATAGTGAAAGGATTCCAAGCGCTCCTTGTGTATTTATTACTTAACCCCCCACCGTTACAGTAAATAAACATTCAAGTTGTGGAAAAATAAACTTAAAACATTGAATCACAATGACAGACTGCGTATTTCAAGCAGTTAACTCCCTTCTAAAATGATTTGCTAAAGGTACTCAATTGCATGCGGAAACACGCTGGAATCTCATTGCAATTTCCTTTCCTCTTAACGCGTCTAAGCATAGACAACCTGACAGCATCTTAGCTCATGTTCAGCCTCAGACTGTGCATCACTTTGCCTGAATCCAGGCTTTCGATTTCATGCATACATACATATATCGGAATAATTCGAGCACTCAACCCTTTGGAACATCAGAGACGGTGTTGTTCCTGATCGGGGTCCGTTTATGTCCACGCAGCCTAATTTATCATTAAGAAAATCCCAAACCCATTCAAGTACAATTTCGATGCTCTTATCCCTTATAAGCTTTGATGAGGTTAGTCACGAGGAGCAAAACTTTCTAAATCCGAGTTATTCCGGACCCAACTGAATTGATAAATGGAGATAGGTTTCAGAAATCCATAATCTATACTGCAGGCTTTATAAGTCTTTTGTGTATAAAGCAGCTACAAACATGAGTTTTTTTATTCTCGGCTATTCTGAATTCCCACTCGACCTTATATCTACTTGCGCTAGGTTTCTAATGATTTTAATTATTTTAAAATTTGGACCTAAAATATCAGATTAACTTCATTCAGACTAGTCAGTTTTGAGTATTTAAACTATATAGAGTTCATCATCCGGGCATAATTCCCCGCGATTTGATATCAGATTGACTCGTGACCCTTCATGATATGCCTCGAAACCTCGTTCAGTGTCGGTTTTGCATTAAGCATCTTACTCAATCTTGTATGTTGTCACGTGGAGAGACGAGAGAAAGCTTGCTAGATGCATGGCAGTAAGAGCCACACGGAAGATGTCACTCTGCTCGTTCATGAAACTGTATGTTCTATTCGAACTTTGGCACCTCCTTTCTCCGTCTTTTAGAATTTTTTCATCGTGATTGTGTTAAGCATTCGATATTTCCTACAAGCGTAATGCTGTCCCTGTTGATGGATGTTTATTGATTTTTGCTTTCGGCTGAAATTTAGGATAACTGCTACAGTGCACTTTTTATACGTTGTATGTACTGAAGATTATTCTCCCAACGCCGTAGTCAGAGTTGGGTCATGTACCTCACAATTTGCTAGGTAATTGTATAGTTGAGCCTGTAATAGGTATGCCGCAACATTAGGTAATCCTGGTTTCTATGGTTCGTTGGTGATTGCCGGAGCTGTTTTCACCGAATGACAAACGACCATAGTGAACCAGGCCATGATATGCGTTTATCTTCGGATGATTTTTGGAGTTGTCCATTACTTCAACAAGCTCGCCTTTCGAAAGCAAGTACACTCAAATCTCCGTACTATGCCACCCGTCCGGACCGAGCAAAAGTGGTACAATAGCGAGAGTGCCATAGTAACGAGGTGGCATAGTACGGAGATTTGAGTGTACTACTATTAAATTTTGGAGACTGGTCTTCAGGAAATTGTAGTGGAAGATGATGTTCCTTCAATCCTGCATTCACTTCGGTGAAATACTCAACATGAATACGCGCCTTGCTTATATTTTGACTAGGGGTTGCTCGTGATGTTTGGGTTGTATAACTCTTAACTGTTGTAGCTTATCCCCTTCCTGCTAAAAATCTACAGGGTTCACACAAATTAGTTGATATGCCATGCATATATCTCAAGTCAACTGCTGCAACACTAACACATCCTATTTACGTATTCTAATGGTCATTAAATACTCTATATTTTGTGTGGAATCACCGGCCGGCTATACGAAAATTCTTGCTTAGTTGTAATTATCGATCAGAGTATCATGTTTTTAATGTCGTTACAAATATACCAGACCATTCGATTTCATCTCATTCAGTTTCCTTGTCCGGTGTGTTGAGCCATTTCTTACTGGTAGGATTTCCTGATAGGGTGGTAAACCAAACGGATGTGCAATCATGCAGCGTTTATGAGCTGCATGCTGAAACACGCTATAGTCTCACTACCATTTCTATTCTCCCCTCATATCTGTCTAGGGCTGGGCAACTGGACAGTATCTTAGCCCACGTGTAGTCTGACTGTACGGCACTTTGCCTGGATCAGGCTTGTGCTTTCATACCTAATTGATCCTGACTGTATCGACAACACTGTTTCATTTTTGATGTTTGTGGTGTATTTTACCAAAGCAGCTTCTATCCATTTATGTGAAAATGCTCTATAATAAGAGGTTAGAAGAACTTCTAAGCACTGTTAATTATCTGGTAATAAATCAAACCATACCGCGAATTAGTAAGCCGGTTTGCCGAAAGTGAGGCAATTGTTAAGCCGAAGTGGTATAAAAATTTCACAAGGAAAATTGCGTTCAAGGAATATGATCTATCTAGGTTCGATTGCTTGACTGAGATTCACTGGCAATCTTTTAAAACTATAACCTCGTGAAGCTTCTGCTGTGCATGTTTATTCAGTGTTTTTCCATCATACGAAACCGCAGTGAATTAATGGTTCTTACGAGTGTGTGTGTGTATTAAAGCACAAGCCTGATCCAGGCAAAGTGCCGTACAGTCAGAGACTGCGGTGAGAGATGTAAGTTGTAGCTCGTTCTCTGTAACAAACAATTTACCACAGTGTGACTTGTACTTTTTGTGTTGCTGGCCTCCTTTGATCGATGTCGACTATGAATTTACATCGCAAACGCATGATGATGATTTGTTGGTGACGTTGTGTATATGACCTGAGCAGTGCATAAGTAATCTTTGATTGAACATTATTTACACCAGTGATCATAAAACTAGAAATTATCTTCCTCTGGGGAATATGTTCAGTGTCCTGCTGATGTCGCTCTACTTTTTCACAACACTTGATTGAATTCATGTTTCATTCGAGGTATAGGCGCCTCATCCCAATGTGTTTGTGCTTAATGTTCTACAGGTTCAGTAGATTTTAGGTCCCACCCTTCTCCATTTTTTAGGATTTTTCGTGTCATGGTTTTGTGACCGGCTAATGCTGCCCGTGTGGTTGTTCGGAGAATATGAATCTTTCTAGAGTCACGTCGACCACGTATAACAAACTTTGACGTCTTACTCTTTATTTCAAGTGTTTTACGCAAAACGTCGGATTTGTTTCAAACTCTAATACAGATTTATACTTCATTGTTATTAAGCTTTGTTTGGTTGTACTCTCACTGGATGTCGTTCACGTTTCAGGAAATCGAGAAAGATATCGTGGAACTGTTGAACAAGTAGATATTTCGGCCGTTCAATGTCATCGAACAGTTGGATAATGGACGCCACCCTAAGCTGTGGACCTATGACAGTTTCGACCGCAAACCATCCTTGGTTGGTTGTTACTCGATTTTCGGTTATGTGTGCACCCGAAATCCCATGCTTTCGGTCGCTCCATTCTCCTTGTTCTTTGACAATAAATTCATCCCAACACTTCGTTTTTTTGTTCTTTGATTCAACATGTGGAAGCGGCTTGCCATTGAAAAGTTATTGAGAACTATGTTTAGAATTATACCCTCAAATATCGCCATTGAGACGTCGTAGTTGCTGAAGCACGCTACCGGAATCTGAAATCATCGGCTTGGTCTCGGGTCAATTACCGTGTCGTTAAGCAGAAATGCAATTAGGTTGTCCAGGATAGAGATAGTCGAATAGCTCTTTTATGGTTCGTTGTGATGTTGCTTGAATCACCGATTCCTGATTCTATTTTCATAGTCTACCAAACGCAGTTCTTTTCCGCTACACATTTCACGATAATCTCAAACATTGCTATCAACTGGTCCAAATATGCATGGCTTTGCTGTGACTTATAGTTGAATTAAAGGCAGAACATTTGTATGCAGTCTTGTGGGGGATTTTGGGGTGACTCGTGATCGGAAAGAATCCAAGACCTCGATCCGGTGGTCTGAAAACGAGCGGACACTCATGCTACCCCCGATTTTATATTGTTGAGAACGCAGTTCATTGTTTATCAGAAGCATGTCTAATGTTCTTTAACTCTAACCTCTGTAGGTACCTACCGATTATCTTCCATTTTATCATCGTAATCTTGTATATAGGCGTTCTGATGGTCGATCGCTAACACCGCTAGCGGTATGAGGCATGGCACAAAAACTACCGGGTTCACCTACCTAGCTGAAGTGCGTTGCGACTAACTAGAACTCCACATCGCCTTTTCATCCAACTGTTTATTAGTAACCAAAAGATGCGAGCAGTCGCTCTTGTGTTGATTATTATGCGACACGATCTCGATAAACAAATAAGACATTTTTGGTTAGCTTATTTTAATTGCGCAATGAATACTCCCTACGCTTATTATAATTAGAACAATACACCGACGATTATTATGGCGCCTGTACAAGGATGATACGGGAAATCGTAAAAGCGTTGCGTCATCTAAGGCCGCATTGGACGTATGCCTTTTAATTAAAGGTTCATGGCTGTTTCCCGTCATCAGGTGGAGACAGTAAGATCAGGTTCAGTGAGCCTTAAAACAGAGGAAAAGCGGTAAACAAAGTTAAACTTGTATGCCGCTGTTATAAAGGGTTCTTACAAAGAACCACGATGTTCAAATACAGAATCATAAAGTGGTTCATGGCCAAGCTCTCGAGGCGCATATAAAGGGCCAATGTATTGTGGTGCTTACATCCCCATCCCTTACACACGACTACCGGTTTCTGGCTTTTCCACTGTTTCAAGGCTCACTGAACCCGATCTTCCTGTATTCACCTGATGACGGCAAACAGTCAGACCCGGTAGTAGAGTGTAATGGATGGGGATGTGAGCCCCACAATACATTGGTCTTTTATATGAGTCTTGATCGCTTTGCCAGGAATCAGGTTGCAACTTAATTGCAATTTACGAAAGCATGCTTAATTCCACGTGGTTTTTACTACTGCCAGTTAATTTTGCCGTGCACAGCTCTTCACCTCTCCAAACCATTGTACAAGTTTTCGTTACAGAGACGCGTTTTACTACCATTTAGGGACCACACACAGAAGCCATCGGAATGAAAGCGTTGTATTTTATCATCTTGCGACACAAAAGACAAATAGAAGTCCTGTGTATTCAAAAAATCAGTACAGACCGATTAAAAGTAAGCTGGTCGTCAGTCATTTCCTGACGAAACTCAACATAAATTCGAAAATTATCCTCGGACATTCGCTCCCCTGTCGTTCCAGTCAAACTGACAATCATACTTATAGGATTTCTTCTCCATAATCCGCCAGAACAATCCACGGAGGTATTTGTATTTAGGTTCTTCTTCGAATGACAAATTACGGCAGTAATTCAAATATTTGGCAAATTCTTCCGGTAGACCTTGGCACAATGCCTCGGTGCGCATGCTCAATTTGGTCTTATAGATTTTTCGGAATTTTTCCCGTTTACTCTCTGCCTGTAACCCTTGCCATGGTAAGCTTCCTCGTATGAAATACAAAAACACGTAGCCCAAAGATTCAAGGTCGTCCCGTCGAGACTGTTCGTATCCTGCATGTGCGTTGATGCTGCAATACCTGGCAGTGCCTGTTAAGTTCCGAAAATCGCGAAAGGCGCAATGTTCTTTCGTTTTGGGATCCATGTAATATTTGGATAATCCGAAGTCGATAACGTACACCGTGTTGAAGTTCGGTCCAACTCCCATTACAAAATTATCCGGTTTGATGTCACGATGAATAAGGCAGTTTCGGTGCAAAGTTTCGATTCTTTTTAACATTTGGTCAGCTAGCATAGCTACTGTTTTCAGTGAAAATTTGCACTCGCAATACACATGTAAATCCTCCAGACTGGGGCCTAAATATTCCATGACAAGTGCTGTGTAAAGATTCTGCACACCATCGCGTCCGAACCAAAATGCTTTGGTAATCCCTGGATTGTTACTCAACGTTCGTAGAAGATGAAACTCCGTTTGCAGTTGGATTGGCACTCCGGATTTGTAAGCTTCCATTTTAACTGCCGCTTGTTCCTTGGTCTTGCGATGCGTGGCGAGAAATATCTCCCCGAACGATCCCGCTCCGATGCGCTTGATCAGCTTCCATTCACGGTTGATAACAAACTCAGAAGCACTATCCACCGACACATCATTGCTATCGGCTACGGATTTGGACGATTTACCGGAAGGTTGGCGCAGCATTCACTTTTTATCCTGGCTGTTTCGTGTCTCGTTTGAAAGCAATCACTGACCGATCAATCGGGCGATCACGTGATACGAGGAAGAGTTGATTTATCTAAGGGCAGTAGAGCTTTAGCATTTCACTACGAAATGCAGGAAACTACATGATGAAATCTGCTCCTTTGTAATAAATTTTGCAAATTAGATTTGTTCGAATTCTACGGCGTTCTATTCGGTCCAGATTCCAGCCAGATCGAAGTTTAAGATCGTTATTACTCTCAGGCTGATGTTTAAACTCGAGCTAACCGTTGGTGTGGCCGTAACCGCCACAATATCAGTCGAAACCAAGAGTCATTCATTGAATCTGTTTGTTCACCCGTTCTTAATAACACTGAGATAAGTAATAGTCTTTTTATGCAAGCAACTTCCCGTCAATTCTTTTGCTCTGCTGCTTTTGACCCAGCACAATGTGAATGTGATTAAATTATTCTAGAAAATACAACTGACCCTAATCGATTAAATTATTATACGTTCAAAATGATTCGCGATTAACAACTACAACTGTGAGGTTAGAAAAATGGTTTGATTGTCGTCCTATCATTAGCTACTATTCGTAATTCATTCATACAAGCGCCAGTCAATTGCTTCTCTCGGTGCTGCAAATCGTTCTTAACGTCGTCAAACAAACTGTCAATTCCCCGTCGTTCTGTGTGGCCATCCAAAATGGCGGCGTATACACGTGCCGTAGATATGCGGTATGTATCGACCGAAGAAGGTCAATGCTAAACAGTAATCCGTTACATCAATGTATTTAAAATGTTTGTGACCTATCGTGGAGCCACAATTATAAAAAGAAAGTTTGTATTGAATTGGTTATAGCAGTTTTTAGCCGCGTTTCGCTTTTGGCACAAGCTTCTTGAGACCCATGGTGTAAGCACCAATAGGAATAAGGATAAAGTGCACTCAACTTACCCATTCTGAGCTAGCTAAGAACTGCAGAGCGCATGATGGACGATGCGCTTGTCGATATAGACAGGCGTGTTTAAGACAAATTGATGTACTGTATAATCCCTTAATTGTTTTTGTTGTGTCAAGGTGTGCTCAAAATCCGCTGACCGATTAACTTGCTTGCCTCATCCGTGTACACACGCTAGAAGTCACGCAAGCTCGTGTTTATCCGATGCAGAACCGGACGCCAAATTGTGGAGATGTTCAAGCCAACCCACCTTGTTTACTGTATTCCTACTAGCCTTTGTTATTTCAACCGCCACAGCATGATCTCCGTATATCGTTCTATCCCGTGCTTCATCGGTTCTACGTTATCAAGATTAACGCTATGACCCGTGTTCAGCAGGGGCTGAATCTCAGATCGCTGGAACTGCGTGTCTGATTCCTGATTCGCTTTTGTGTTTGTTTATTCCAGTACTGAATTCTCTAGAAATTTGCTCGGTATATACTTCCGAGCAACCCTTGCAGTTCATCTTATGTACCTAATTTATCGCGCAGGCTTGAATGATCTTAATAAAGACCAGAACGTTCTGCGTCTTATTATAGGTTTGTTTTTACTGTTGGGTATTTTACTCGTTCAAATTGGTGCCTAATTAGGCTTTTATGTAAACATGGTCAGCAAGTCAACGGCTATTTTCTTCGTACGTTCCCTTTTATCGGTAGCATAGCTGCACAAGTGTTCGACTTTGTAGAACAGCGATTTCGCAACTCACTTGAATAGCGCTATAGGATGCGCAGAGGAGTACCTCAAGACCGCTTACGTGTCCATTGGTGCGGCCTCACGGGCACACTCTAGAATGACCACCAATGCAGCTAACACCGCGGACGTTCTTGTGAATTATTATGCTACAGTATTTTGTCTGAAGTAAGGTGTATATTTACAACTAGATCCACGAGTAACGCATCCTGTACCATTGGACGCAATAACCATTACCAAAGAAGAGGTGTTGGTAACTCTACTAACATTAAATCCCAGAAAATTCCCTGGTTATGATAAAATTACCCCAAATATGCTCAAGTATTGTGCACAAGTTCTATGCGAAACTCTGACTGATTTATTCTGCAAATCGCTGTCCAAAAGTGTCATACCGACAGAATGGAAATCCGGTATAATCTCCGTGATTTTCAAAGGTGGGGTGCGTTTAGAGCCCGCAAATTACAGGCCTGTTACCCTGTTGCCCACCGTCTCGAATGTGCTCGAAAGGATCGTGACGAAGAAACTGAGCAAATAACTTGAAGAAAATTACGTATTTTTGGGAGCGTAACATTGTTTTAGAAAGGGATACTCCTGCCTTACTAACCTTCGCCTTACCCTTGACGATTGGACTCGAGCAGTAGATGTTGGGGATACTATCCTTACAGCAGTGGAGTCAGTACAGTATCATAGTCCTTTGGGGCTAAGTGACCATCTTGTGTTGTCCTTCGAACTCGTATGCAACGCCAGAATGGCGTCGGGCGACGTTAAGTTCATCAGGAGAGTCGATTACTTCGGCCTTCGCGGTGCTATTACGATTATGGAGGAAAAAACATCTCGATCTTACGAATGCAGATACTCATTGTTCTAGTCTGTTAAGTTACATCGGTACAAAACTAGACGAAAATTCTACCTGTGTTCCCAAAAGGAAATCAAGAACATTTTGCTTCAAACTCCGAAGCCGCACTCTGAAGTGGATAGCCATGCGAAATTCCGCAT
>JACCGJ010014087.1:0-11133 GCA_013407085.1 Atriophallophorus winterbourni | reverse complement strand
TTTGGACCAATCAGAGCTAGCAATGCCTAATATCTTAGTCCAAAAACTACAAACGTTTTGAAACAAACTGAGATCGACAATGATCAAACCAATCAGAGCTGACAATGCTTAATATTACAGTCCAAAAACTACAAACGTTTTGAACCAATCTGAGATCGACAATGTTTGAACCAATGAGAGCTGACAATGCTTAATTTTACATTCCGAAAACTACAAACGTTTTGATTGATGTACGAGGGGCTTACAAGCAGTAAACAAAGTAAACTGTCTGCCCTGTAGATTGTGTTCTAACCCGACTTGTGAATTGATCAACAAGTGTAGTTATGTGATGCATATGACGTTTTTATGTAAAACGTGTCAAAGGATGCAAACAAAATTATCCTGAAAAAACGCCGATGTAAATCGGGAAAAGACGAACCGGAAATAAAATCTCGAATTGTGCGTGGATATTGGGCTTACCAATTGTAGTACACGAAGGATTCGTGCATCACGTCGGGCTCACCAATTTGTAGTAGACCAGGTTACTACAATAATATCCCCAAGAACGTTGGAGAAAAGGCAGGTTGACTGGAAGATTTATAGCGGTAGCCAAAAAGGTACACGAAGGTACATGGTAGCAATCACGGAACACGAATCAACGGAAAGTGCGTTATCAAGGGCAATTGTTATGTACAGTAGAAGAATGTTGTTACAGAACCAATCAGAGCTGACAATGCTTAAAATTTCAGTCCAAGATTACAAAAAAATTGAACCAATCTGAGATCGATAATGGCTGAAACAATAGAAGCTGAAATTGCCTAATATTTCAGTTCAAATCTACAAACGTTTTGAACCAATTCCAGATCGACAATGTTTGATGGAATCAAAGATGACAATGCTTAATATTTCAGTCCAAAAACTACAAACGTTTTGAACTAATCCGAGATTGACAATGCTTGACCTAATAAGAGCTGACAATGCCTAATATTTCAGTCCAAAAACTACAAACGTTTTGAACCAATCTGCGATCGACAATGTTTGAACCAAGTAGACCTGACAATGCTTAAACTTCCAAACCAAATCGACAAACGTTTTAAACTAATCTGAGATCGACGATGATCAAACCAATCAGAGCTGACAATGCTTAATATTTCAGTCCAAAAACTACAGAAGTTTTGAACTAATCTGAGATTGAAAATGTTTGAACCAATCAGAGCTGACAACGCTAAATATTTCAGTCCAAAAACTACAAACCTTTTGATCTAATTGGAGATCGACAATGTTTGAACCAAGTAGAGCTTACAATGCTTGAACTTTCAAACCAAATCTTCAAAGTATTTGAATTGATCTGAGATCGACAATGTTTGAACTAAACAGAGCTGACAATGCTTAATATTTTAGTCCAAATACTACAAACGTTTTGAACCAATCTGAGATTGACAATGTTTGAACCAATCAGAGCTGACAAAGCTTAACATTTCAGTCCAAAAACTACAAATGTTTTGAACCAATCTGAGATCGACAATTTTTGAACCAAGTAGAGCTGAGAATGCTTGAACTTTCAAACCAAATCTTCAAACTTTTTGAATTAATCTGAGATCGACAATGTTCGATAAAATCATAGATGACAATGCTTCTTATTTCAGTCCCAAAACTAAAAACGATTCAAAACAATCTGAGATCGACAATGTTTGAACCAATCAGAGCTGACAATGCTAGTTATTTCAGTTCAGAAACTACAAACGTTTTGAACCAAACTGAGATTGACAATGTTTGAATTAATCAGAGCTGACAATGCCTAATTTTCCAGTCCAAAAATTACAAACGTTTTGAACCAATCTGAGATTGACAATGTTTGAACCAATCAGAGCTGACAAAGCCTTATATTTCAGTCCAAAAACTACAAACGTTTTGGACCAATCTGAGATTGACAATGTTTGAACCAATCAGAGCTGACAAAGCCTTATATTTCAGTCCAAAAACTACAAATGTATTGAACCAATCTGAGATCGACAATGTTTGAACCAAGTAGAGCTGACAATGCTTGAACTTTGAAACCAAATCTTCAAACTTTTTGAATTAATCTGAGATCGACAATGTTTGAAACATTTAGAGGTGACAATGCTCAATATTTCAGTCCAGAAACTACAAACGTTTTGAACCATTCTAAAATCGACAATGTTTGGACCAATCAGAGCTAACAATGCTTAATATCTTAGTCCAAAAACTACAAACGTTTTGAAACAAATTGAGATCGACATTGATCAAACCAAGCAGAGCTGACAATGCTTAATATTACAGTCCAAAAACTACAAACGTTTTGAACCAATTTGAGATCGACAATGTTTGAACCAATGAGAGCTGACAATGCTTAATTTCACAGTCCAAAAACTACAAACGTTTTGATTGATGTACGAGGGGCTTACAAGCAGTAAACAAAGTAACCTGTCTGCCCTGTAGATTGTGTTCTAACCCGACTTGTGAATTGATCAACAAGTGTAGTTATGTGATGCATATGACGTTTTTATGTAAAACGTGTCAAAGGATGTAAACAAAATTATCCTGAAAAAACGCCGATGTAAATCGGGAAAAGACGTACCGGAAATAAAATCTCGAATTGTGCGTGGATATTGGGCTTACCAATTGTAGTACACGAAGGATTCGTGCATCACGTCGGGCTCACCAATTTGTAGTAGACCAGGTTACTACAATAATATCCCCAAGAACGTTGGAGAAAAAGCAGGTTGACTGGAAGATTTATAGCGGTAGCCAAAAAGGTACACGAAGGTACATGGTAGCAATCACGGAACACGAATCAACGGAAAGTGCGTTATCAAGGGCAATTGTTATGTACAGTAGAAGAATGTTGTTACAGAACCAATCAGAGCTGACAATGCTTAAAATTTCAGTCCAAGATTACAAAAAAATTGAACCAATCTGAGATCGATAATGGCTGAAACAATAGAAGCTGAAATTGCCTAATATTTCAGTTCAAATCTACAAACGTTTTGAACCAATTCCAGATCGACAATGTTTGATGGAATCAAAGATGACAATGCTTAATATTTCAGTCCAAAAACTACAAACGTTTTGAACTAATCCGAGATTGACAATGCTTGACCTAATAAGAGCTGACAATGCCTAATATTTCAGTCCAAAAACTACAAACGTTTTGAACCAATCTGCGATCGACAATGTTTGAACCAAGTAGACCTGACAATGCTTAAACTTCCAAACCAAATCGACAAACGTTTTAAACTAATCTGAGATCGACGATGATCAAACCAATCAGAGCTGACAATGCTTAATATTTCAGTCCAAAAACTACAGAAGTTTTGAACTAATCTGAGATTGAAAATGTTTGAACCAATCAGAGCTGACAACGCTAAATATTTCAGTCCAAAAACTACAAACCTTTTGATCTAATTGGAGATCGACAATGTTTGAACCAAGTAGAGCTTACAATGCTTGAACTTTCAAACCAAATCTTCAAAGTATTTGAATTGATCTGAGATCGACAATGTTTGAACTAAACAGAGCTGACAATGCTTAATATTTTAGTCCAAATACTACAAACGTTTTGAACCAATCTGAGATTGACAATGTTTGAACCAATCAGAGCTGACAAAGCTTAACATTTCAGTCCAAAAACTACAAATGTTTTGAACCAATCTGAGATCGACAATTTTTGAACCAAGTAGAGCTGAGAATGCTTGAACTTTCAAACCAAATCTTCAAACTTTTTGAATTAATCTGAGATCGACAATGTTCGATAAAATCATAGATGACAATGCTTCTTATTTCAGTCCCAAAACTAAAAACGATTCAAAACAATCTGAGATCGACAATGTTTGAACCAATCAGAGCTGACAATGCTAGTTATTTCAGTTCAGAAACTACAAACGTTTTGAACCAAACTGAGATTGACAATGTTTGAATTAATCAGAGCTGACAATGCCTAATTTTCCAGTCCAAAAATTACAAACGTTTTGAACCAATCTGAGATTGACAATGTTTGAACCAATCAGAGCTGACAAAGCCTTATATTTCAGTCCCAAAACTACAAACGTTTTGAACCAATCTGAGATTGACAATGTTTGAACCAATCAGAGCTGACAAATCCTTATATTTCAGTCCAAAATCTACAAATGTATTGAACCAATTTGAGATCGACAATGTTTGAACCAAGTAGACCTGACAATGCTCAAACTTTAAAACCAAATCTACGAACGTTTCGAACCAATCTGAGGTCATCAATGTTTGAAACAATCAGAGCTGACGAAGCTTGATATTTCAGTCCAGAAACTACGAACGTTTTGAACAATTCTAAAATCGACAATGTTTGGACCAATCAGAGCTAACAATGCTTAATATCTTAGTCCAAAAACTACAAACGTTTTGAAACAAATTGAGATCGACATTGATCAAACCAAGCAGAGCTGACAATGCTTAATATTACAGTCCAAAAACTACAAACGTTTTTAACCAATTTGAGATCGACAATGTTCGAACCAATGATAGCTGACAATGCTTAATTTCACAGTCCAAAAACTACAAACGTTTTGATTGATGTACGAGGGGCTTACAAGCAGTAAACAAAGTAAACTGTCTGCCCTGTAGATTGTGTTCTAACCCGACTTGTGAATTGATCAACAAGTGTAGTTATGTGATGCATATGATGTTTTGATGTAAAACGTGTCAAAGGATGTAAACAAAATTATCCTGAAAAAACGCCGATGTAAATCGGGAAAAGACGTACCGGAAAAAAATCTCGAATTGTGCGTGAATATTGGGCTTACCAATAGCAGTACACGAAGGATTCGTGCATCACGTCGGGCTCACCAATTTGTTGTAGACCAGGTTCACTTCAATAACGTCCCCAAGAATGTCGGAGAAAAAGGCAGGTTGACTGGAAGATTTATAGCGGTAGCCAAAAAAAGGTACCGAAGGGCATTGGGTGGTAGCAATCACGGAACACGACTCAACGGAACAGTGCGTTATTCAAGGCAATGTTCTGTACAGTAAAACACTGTTGTAACAGAACCAATCAGAGCTGAACAATGCTTAATATTCAGTCCAAAAACTACACCCTTTTGAACCAATTGGAGATCGACAATGTTTGAACCAAGTAGAGCTTACAATGCTTGAACTTTCAAACCAAATCTTCAAAGTATTTGAATTGATATGAGATCGACAATGTTTGAACTAAACAGAGCTGACAATGCTTAATATTTCAGTCCAAATACTACAAACGTTCTGAACCAATCTGAGATTGACAATGTTTGAACCAATCAGAGCTGACAAAGCTTAACATTTCAGTTCAAATCTACAAATGTTTTGAACCAATCTGAGATCGACAATTTTTGAACCAACTAGAGCTGAGAATGCTTGAACTTTCAAACCAAATCTTCAAACTTTTTGAATTAATCTGAGATCGACAATGTTCGATAAAATCATAGATGACAATGCTTCTTATTTCAGTCCCAAAACTAAAAACGATTCAAAACAATCTGAGATCGACAATGTTTGAACCAATCAGAGCTGACAATGCTAGTTATTTCAGTTCAGAAACTACAAACGTTTTAAACCAAACTGAGATTGACAATGTTTAAATTAATCAGAGCTGACAATGCCTAATTTTCCAGTCCAAAAATTACAAACGTTTTGAACCAATCTGAGATTGACAATGTTTGAACCAATCAGAGCTGACAAAGCCTTATATTTCAGTCCAAAAACTACAAACGTTTTGGACCAATCTGAGATTGACAATGTTTGAACCAATCAGAGCTGACAAAGCCTTATATTTCAGTCCAAAAACTACAAATGTATTGAACCAATCTGAGATCGACAATGTTTGAACCAAGTAGACCTGACAATGCTCAAACTTTAAAACCAAATCTACGAACGTTTCGAACCAATCTTAGGTCATCAATGTTTAAACCAATCAGAGCTGACAAAGCTTGATATTTCAGTCCAGAAACTACGAACGTTTTGAACCATTCTAAAATCGACGATGATTGGACCAATCAGAGCTAACAATGCTTAATATCTTAGTCCAAAAACTACAAACGTTTTAAAAACAAACTGAGATCGACAATGATCAAACCAAGCAGAGCTGACAATGCTTAATATTACAGTCCAAAAACTACAAACGTTTTGAACCAATCTGAGATCGACAATGTTTGAACCAATGAGAGCTGACAATGCTTAATCTTACAGTCCAAAAACTACAAACGTTCTGAACCAATCTGAGATCGACAATTTTTGAACCAATCAGAGCTGAAAATGCCTAATATTTCAGTCCAAAATCTACAAACCTTTTGAACCATTTTCAGATCGACAATGTTTGAACCAAGTAGAGCTGATTATGCTTGAACGTTCAAACCAAATCTTCAAACTTTTTAAATTAAACTGAGATCGACAATCTTTGAACCAATCAGAGCTAACAATGCTCAATATTTCAGTCCAAAGACTACAAACGTTTCGATTCAATCTGAGATTGACAATGTTTGAACCAATCAGAGCTGACAATGCTTAAACTTTCAAACAGAATCTACAAACTTGTTAACCAATCTGAGATCGACAATGGTAAAACCAATCAGAGCTGACAATTCTTATTATTCCAGTCCAAAATTACAAACGATTTGAAACAAACTGAGTTCGACAATGATCAAACCAATCAGAGCTGACAATGCTTAATATTACAGTCCAAAAACTACAAACGTTTTAAACTAATCTGAGATCGACAATGTTTGAATCAATCAGAGCTGACAATGATCAATATTTCAGTCCAAAAACTACAAACGTTTCGAACCAATCTGAGATTGACAATGTTTGAACCAATCAGAGCTGACAAAGCTTTATATTTCAGTCCAAAAACTACAAATGTTTTGAACCAATCTGAGATCGAGAATTTTTGAATCAAGTAGAGCTGACAATGCTTAAACTTTGAAACCAAATCTACAAACATTTTGAACCAATCTGAGATCGACGATGTTTAAACCAATCTGCGCTGACAATGCTTAATATTTAAGTCCAAATAATACAAGCGTTTTGAACCAATCTGAGATCGACAATGGTTGAACCAATCAGAGCTGACAAAGCTTGATATTTTAGTCCAGAAACTACGAACGTTTTAAACCATTCTGAAATCGACAATGTTTGAACCAATCAGAGCTGACAATGCGTAATATTCCAGTCCAAAAACTACAAACGTTTTGAAACAAACTGAGATCGACAATGATCAAACCAATCAGAGATGACAATGCTTAATATTACAGATCAAAAACTATAAACAATTTGAACCAATCTGGGATCGACAATGTTTGAACCAATCAGAGCTGAGAATGCTTAATATTACAGTTCAAAATCTACAAAAGTTTTTAAACAATCTGAGATTGACAATGTTTGAACTAATCAGAGTGGACAATGTCTAATTTTCCAGTCCAAAAATTACAAACGTTTTAAACTAATCTGAGATCGACAATGTCTGATAAAATCTAAGATGACAATGCCTATTATTTTAGTCTCAAAACTAAAAACGATTCAAACCAATCTGAGAACGACAATGTTTGTACCAATTAGAGGTGACAATGCTTAATATTTCAGTCTAAATTCTACAAACCTATCGAATCAATTCAAGATCGAGCATGTTTGAACCAAGTAGAGCTGACTATGCTTGAACTTTTGGACCAAATCTCCAAACTTTTTGAATTAAACTGAGATCGACAATGTTTGAACCAATCAGAGTTAACAATGCTCAATATTTCAGTCCAAAAACTACAAACGTTTTGATCCAAAATGAGATTGACAATGTTTGAACCAATCAGATCTGACAAAGCTTAATATTTCAGTCCAAAATTACAAACGATTTGAACCAATCTGAGATCGACAATTTTTGAACCAAGTAGAGCTGACAATGCCTAAACGTTCAAACAGAATCTACAAACTTGTTAACCAATCTGAGATCGACAATGTTAAAACCAATCAGAGCTGACAATGTTTATTATTTCAGTCCAAAATTACAAACGATTTGAACCAATCTGAGATCGACAATTTTTGAACCAATCAGAGCTGACAATGCTTAATATTTCAGTCCAAAAACTACAAATGTTTCGAACCAATCTGAGATCGACAATTTCTGAACCAAGTAGAGCTGACAATGCTTAAACGTTCAAACAGAATCTACAAACTTGTTAACCAATCTGAGATCAACAATGTTAAAACCAATCAGAGCTGACAATTTTTATTATTTGAGTCCAAAATTACAAACGAATTGAACCAATCTGAGATCAACAATGTTTGATGGAATCAAAGATGACAATGCTTAATATTTCAGTCCAAAAACTACAAACGTTTTGAACTAATCCGAGATTGACAATGTTTAAACCAATCAGAGCTGACAAGCTTATATTTCAGATCCAGAAACTACAACGTTTTGAACACCTCTGAGATTTACCAATGTTTGAACCAATCAGAGCTGACCATGCTTAATATTTTCAGTCCAGACTACACACGTCTGATTAATTCCGGATCGAGTAATGTTTGTAAATCATAGATGACAGGCTTATTATTTCAGTCCCAAACTAAAACATTCAAAAACCAATCTGAGATTGACAATGTTTGAACCAATCAGAGCTGACAAAGCCTTATATTTCAGTCCAAAAACTACAAACGTTTTGAACCAATCTGAGATTGACAATGTTTGAACCAATCAGAGCTGACAAAGCCTTATATTTCAGTCCAAAAACTACAAATGTATTGAACAATCTGAGATCGACAATGTTTGAACCAATTAGAGGTGACAAGGCTTAATATTTCAGTCCAAAATCTACAAACGTTTTGAACCAATCTGAGATTGATAATGTTTGAACCAATCAGAGCTGACAAAGCCTTATATTTCAGCCCAAAAACTAAAAATGTATTGAACCAATCTGAGATCGACAATGTTTGAACCAAGTAGACCTGACAATGCTCAAACTTTAAAACCGAATCTACAACTTTTTTGAACCAATCTGAGATCGACAATGTTCAAACTAATCAGAGCTGACAATGCTTATTATTTCAGTCCAAATAATACAAGCGTTTCGAACCAATCTGAGATCGACAATGTTTGAACCAATCAGAGCTGACAAAGCTTGATATTTTAGTCCAGAAACTACGAACGTTTTGGACCATTCTGAAATCGGCAATGTTTGAACCAATCAGAGCTGACAATGCGTAATATTTCAGTCCAAAAACTACAAACGTTTTAAACAAACTGGGATCGACAATGATCAAACCAATCAGAGCTGACAATGCTTAATATTTCAGTTCAAAAACTACAAACTTTTTGAACCAATCTGGGATCGACAATGTTTGAACCAATCATAGCTGAACATGCTTAATATACATCCCCAAATCTACAACGTTTTTAACAATCTGAGATTGACAATGTTTGAACTAATCAGAGCTGACAATGCCTAATTTTTCAGTCCAAAAATTACAAACGTTTTCAACCAATCTGAGATCGACAATGTCTGAACTAAACAGAGCTGACAATACTTAATATTTCAGTCCAAATATAAAAACGATTCAAACCAATCTGAGATCCACAATGTTTGTACCAATTAGAGGTGACAATGCTTAATATTTCAGTTCACAATCTACAAACGTTTCGAACCATTTCGAGATCGACCATGTTTGAACCAAGTAGAGCTGACTATGCTTGAACTTTTAAACCAAATCATGAAACGTTTTGAATTAAACTGAGATCGACAATGTTTGAACCAATCGGAGTTAACAATGCTCAATATTTCAGTCCAAAAACTTCAAACGTTTTGATCCAATCTGAGATTGACAATACTTGAACCAATCAGAGCTGACAATTTTTATTATTTCAGTCCAAAATTACAAACGAATTGAACCAATCTGAGATCAACAATGTTTGATGCAATCAAAGATGACAATGCTTAATATTTCAGTCCAAAAACTACAAACGTTTTGAACTAATCCGAGATTGACAATGTTTGAACCAATCAGAGCTGACAATGCTCAATATTCCAGTTCAAAAACTACAAACGTTTTGAACCAATCTGAGATTGACAATGTTTGAACCAATCAGAGCTGACAAAGCCTCACATTTCAGTTCAAAAACTACAAATGTTTTGAACCAATCTGAGATCGAGAATTTTTGAACCAAGTACAGCTGACAATGCCTAATATTACAGTCCAAAAATTACAAACGTTTTCAAACAATCTGAGATCGACAATGTCTGAACTAAACACAGCTGACAATACTTAATATTTCAGTCTAAATATAAAAACGTTTTGAATTAATTCGAGATCGACAATGTTTGATAAAATCAAAGATGACAATGCCTATTATTTTAGTCCCAAAACTACAAACGTTTTGAACCAATCTGGGATCGACAGTGTTTGAACCAATCAGAGCTGACAATGCCTATTATTACAGTCCAAAATCTACAAACGTTTTTAACCAATCTGAGATTGACAATGTTTGAACTAATCAGAGCTGACAATGCCTAATTTTCCAGTCCAAAAATTACAAACGTTTTCAAACAATCTGTGATCGACAATGTCTGAACTAAACAGAGCTGACAATACTTAATATTTCAGTCCAAATATAAAAACGTTTTGAATTAATTCGAGATCGACAATGTTTGATAAAATCAAAGATGACAATGCCTATTATTTCAGTCCCAAAACTAAAAACGATTCAAACCAATCTGAGATCGACAATGTTTGTACCAATTAGAGGTGACAATGCTTGATATTTCAGTCCAAAATCTACAAACCTTTCGAACCAATTCGAGATCGACCATGTTTGAACCAAGTAGAGCTGACTATGCTTGAACTTTTAAACCAAATCTTCAAACTTTTTGAATTAAACTGAGATCGACAATGTTTGACCCAATCAGAGCTGACAAAGCTTAATATTTCAGTCCAAAAACTACAAATGTTTTGAACCAATCTGAGATCGACAATTTTTGAACCAAGTACAGCTGACAATGCCTAAACGTTCAAACAGAATCTACAAACTTGTTAACCAATCTGAGATCGACAATGTTAAAACCAATCAGAGCTGACAATTTTTATTATTTCAGTCCAAAATTACAAACGATTTGAACCAATCTGAGATCGACAATTTTTGAA
>JACCGJ010014086.1:0-19644 GCA_013407085.1 Atriophallophorus winterbourni | reverse complement strand
GTGTCACTTTGTCTGTCGGTCTTGGGGGCTGTATGACGGATGGAAATTCCCGCAGTATAGCACTAAAAGTCGAAGTTTCTGGAGTGACAGCTTTGATGCCGGAGGAAATGGCTTCAGTAGTGATACCTGAGACCTGTAAAGAGGTTTTCGTATCTACTAATATCCGCTGTTTTACTTCGACAATAAGACAGAAGTGAGACAGAAAGTCGATGCCGATTATTGGGCAATATACCTCCGCGATGAGAAACACCCATGGAAAACTGCGACTTAGTCCTAAGTTGAGGGTTAGCAGGCGTTGGCCGTAAAAGTTAATACGAGTGCCATTTGCCGCTTGAAGAATGTAGGACGATGGTTTGGAGGTGCTGGATGTTGGAGGTATGACGCTAATTTCAGCGCCAGTATCGACTAGAAAACGCAGACCACTCGATTTGTCTGTAACATAGAATAGGCGAATCGGGTTCGGCGGGCTGGGAACAGTAGTCGCCGTAACTGACTGACCCTTGATTTTGACGGTTTTTGAACACGTGGGATGCATTTAGAGGCTTTATCCCCATATCTCTTGTGGTACCAACATACGCGCTCAGGGGTTTTCGATGGTCGATATTTCAGATTTTGAGCGAGGTGGGTTGGGAGATTTTGACACAAGAGAATTCGCCGCAAAAGTTAGTTCAGCGACTTGTTCTTTTAATTCCGAACATGGACAGCGCGAATTGATGTGTGCGGAATCAACCGTAATTTGGTCGGCATCTTTTGATTCGAGCATTTTGTCAGCCGCTTGTGCTAGTTCGTCCAATGATACGTAAGTAATCAAACCAGCAAGCACTTGGCAAATGTCAGCTGGGAGGTTTTCAAACCACAACTGTGTTAAAATGCTCTCCTCTATCCTTTTGTCTCCCAGTAGCTCTTTCATCTGGCGAAGAAGCTGAGATGGCTTTTTATCACCAAGAGCCATTTTGGAAAAGAGGACGTCGAGATTCTCTTGCTCAGAAAAACCAATTCGGTCTGTCAGTGTGGATTTGAGCTTTTCGTATGGCTTGACCTCAGGCATAGCATAAATAAGATCACTGACTTGTTCAGCTACGTCGAGAGGGAGCAGGGTCATCACATGAGAATACATAATAGATTCATCGGTGATGTCATATATACCAAAAATAGCTTCAATTTGGCCGAATCAAATAGGGAGATTAGGAACGACTGAAGCCGGTAATGTGCATGGAATATGTTGTGATTGTAGGATTGTGGAAACTTTACTTATAGAAACATCACTCATGGTGGGGTGTTAAGTGAGTATTCCAAAATATAAGCCAAAAATGTACAAATACGAATTTATCGTAAATGAAAAAAATTGCGGTAGTAGACGGGCTCACCAATTATGTGTGGACCAAAAATATAAGTCTAGCACTACACACAAAATGGCAAAAATGGAGAGAACTCACTAAAAGACCAAAGGTGCAAATGTCCAAATAAAGATCCAGAGAAGTCCAAGAGATGATGGAATCCAAGGTGCAGAAAGCGCTGAAATGTTGGAGGATCCGTTAATCACAGTTCCAGCACAGAGTGGCGTACACAGACTTCGCAACCAGGGAAGAAGACAAAATCCGATTTCGAAATTGTATTGACCTCCAAAAAGTATATTGTACATGCATTGATACAGATGAAGTGTACATGGCCAAAAAATGGACAATCATACAAGGCCAAAAAGTGTATGTACAGAATGCTAAGTTACAAGGGAAAGTAGGTCACTACAGTGGCAGTGGGGATAAGCTCCCACTGTTTATAAAATGCTCCCATATGGCACGCGCCTCAAATAGCCTTTGACAACCAAGTCCAGCTTCTGGCCTGCATGAGTGGCTTCCCGAGCCCGGCGGAACTGCTTCTACCAACAGGAGAAGGGGCGAGAGCGAGTGACTGGCGCCCGAAAACCAGTTTGCTTCGGGCAGATGGAGCTCTTTAGCCTGGGAGGGCATTTCATCTAAGGGAAGGAAAACCCTGATTTTAAACCTCCGCTGCCTTGCGGGATTACCGATCGCGGGAACGGATTCGGTAGAAAAGCCTGAGGAAAAACCTGAAACAGAGTCTGGTAGACCACCTCTTTCTGGCAACTCCCTTACTTTTACTTTTGTGCGACTATCTCCTCCTGGAGGATGAGTCGGCTTCAAAGAAGGTTCTTGGAAATTTGGGTACAAAGCGGCGTCCCTAGCACCACTCGGCGTTTGTTCGAATCAGCTTCTCTAGCTTTTGCACAACCAAGTGCGACCTGCAAGGCAGCAGGGAGTTGCCAGAAAGAGGTGGTCCACCAGACTCTGTTCCAGGTTTTTCCTCAGGGTTATCTCCCGAACTCTTTCCCGCGATCGGGTGTCCCACAAGGCAGCGGAGGTTTGAAATCAGGGTTTTCCTCCCCTTAGATAAAATGCCCTCCCGAGCTAACGAGCTACATCTGCTCGAAACAAACTGGTTTTCAGGCGCCAGTCACTCGCCCCCGCCCCTTCTCCTGTTGGTAGAAGCAGTTCCGCCGGGCTCGGAAAGCCACTCGTGCAGGCCAGAAGCATGCCATATGGGAGCATTTTATAAACAGCGCAAGCTTATCCCCACTGCCACCTCCGGCTATGACAACTTGCTGCCTTGCAGGCTGCACTTGGTTGTGCAAAGGCTAGAGAAGCTGACTCGAACAAACGCCGAGTGGTCCTGGGGACGCCGCTTTGTACCCAAATCCCCAAGATCCTTCATTGAAGCCGACTCATCCTCAAGGAGGAGATGGTCGCTTAAAATAAATAAAATAAAAATCTTAGTACCTCTCCTTTGCACCCTCCAAGGAATCAACTTCGCTTTTAGACCGAAGAAACCCAATGGGTCCCCCATATTCTAACAGGAGACGAAAGTGCGCCGTGAAGAGCGTCTGAACGCCGATTGGCCCAGAAAATCCTGGTAGCGCTACCTATTTTCCGACTTCAAGAAATCCATGATCAGAATCCCTGAGTCTTTTTCGACTGTCATGGCTCTAATAGGGTCACTTCCCAGTAAGTATTCCCTAGCAGTGTCTCCGGAGCCTAGGCGCAGGACGACTGACTTGTCCTCCTTTATATGCAGTGAACAACGATTTGTCCATCTGACAAGGTCATCAACTGTTCGTTGCAGTTGCTCGTGGCCATAGCCGGAACTGACATAGGCGCATAGTTTCAGACCATGAATACAATCGAAGGCTACCGCTTATAGAATGTCGCACACAAAGATCTTGAATAACAACGGGCCAAGAACAGATTCCCGTGGCACTCATGAGCTTGCTATTAACTCGGAAGACCAAACTCCATTTAACTCCACACGGTTTGACCGCCGTGAAATGAATGCTCGGATCTACTTTAGAACACACATTTGAACATCTATAACCTCCAATTTGACGGGCAGCCGGCCGTGGGGCACATGGTCATACGCCTTACTAAAGTCGATTAAAACAACATCAAATGCTTGACCTAAATAAGACAAAGCACATCAGTTTTTCGCTCGAAAAACGAAAATATTAGAAAATCGATACTAACGTGATTTGCAATCTACTGAAAAATGGGCCTTTATGGTATGATATGGTGTTGTATTATATGATTTCAAACGTTCAGAGATATTAGGAGACAAGGCCGTAGAATAGGCTTCAATCTTCTAGAACAACAGTATAGTAACTGGATTAGAAAAAACAAGAATATGAATGTTATGGATAGCATGGAAACAAGCATACAATTGAAGAGAATAATTCATCACATTCTCCCCGACAACAACATATATCAGTGGTAAAATGTTTGTTTGATAAAATTTCCGAGCAAATCATGTTTCTCGATTTCTCAGCAAATACGGATGAACACGCTGTTGATGATCTACCAAAGTTTCGTAGTTTGACTGACGTTGCGTATTATCCTCGTTATCTTAAACAGGGATGCTAGACGGACTGATTTCTTGCGCCTGGTCTATTTGGTGATCAGAATTAGATGCAGCATCGAATTTTTCAACTTCACCGTGAGGAGCAAGATTCCACAAAGACACTGTTGGTTCCGTGTCATTCGAAAGAAGAACCTGGGCATATTGCGGATTACTTTCCGAAATTTCGGCTTCTTTCACTAAGGGCTATACTTCGATGAGCGGGCTTGCTTTTTCAATAAACCAGAATTTCCGGGAGACAACCAACTGGGTAATGATGTTCCGGTAGTGGCTCTTCGATTGAAATTCATAAAGCGCTCATGGGGTGTGGCGTTAGTTGCAGTACATAATAAGGATCGCACGAAATGCCGGGTATCAAGAAGTACGAATTTCCAATTATTCACAAGCCGTTGTTTAGATTTCAAATCGGGTGTTATAGCTTTCCAAAGAGTTGTGTTTAGACGCCTACTTGACCATTCCCCTGGGGGTTATACGGGGTGGTTCTGCTGGTCGCAAGACCACGATCCGAATGAACAAAAGCAGGAAGTCCGAAAAGCGAAAACAGTTTGATACGGTAGATGATGTCATGTCACGGCAGGGAAAGGCAAATGGGAAGTGAGAAAATTCATCAATGATTGCTAGTAAGTAAATATTTTGAGTGGTAGACGATATTGATCCTTTAAAATCAACACTCAATCTCTCGAAAGGTTGGGTAGCTTTGATGAGATTGGCCCCGGGATTTCTATGAAATTAGGCTTGATTTCAGCACAGATAGCTCAACGCGAAGTCATTTGTGTAATGTTTTCGATTGGACCGAACATAATGTAGCATTCGTGTGATACCTGGATGGCACAATGAATCGTGAAGTTTTCTCAAGTCAATAGAGGTTAAAGAGGCGCACGTCGTTCTCGACAATGCATCGGCAACAGGGTTGTCTTTCCCAGGTCGATAAATGACATAAATATAAATATATATTTTATTCTTGGAATTCCAAGGCATGCTAAGCATGATCAATAATTATCAAAGTTGTTTGTATACATAAAGCATAAAAATGGACAATAATTATTAACATTTTCAAGGTCATACGTACTGATAATTTTTCGTTCGTTAAAATGGTCCAGGTAAATGATAATCAATCAGTTTTACAGAAATTCAATATATGAGCAGTTATTGTATGAAAAGAAAATCGGGTGAGGGGAAAATGATACGAAGAATATTGAAGAACGATGGACCGGAACATCGAAGATGCGAGGAATCTCGAAGAGAGAGAATCTTCAAAAATGTTTAGTTGGAACACATTATTATTGTCGAATATATGTTCTAAATGGAGAGTGTCTTTTCGTGGGTATTCGTAGAAGATTTGGCGTCCCAGTGTTGACTCGTTTGTGAACCGGAATTCTTCATATGGGTGTAAAGAGGTAATCTGGGAAATAAATACTAAGGGACGGAGTAACTGTTCACTATGAAAGTTGAAAAACTGATATCACTGTTAATATCCAGCAATGCCATGATTGTATAATTCATCTGATGAGACATCTAGGTTGAAAAGTTTCATTAATTTTTCAAATGTGAGAAATGAATTCAGATGTGATTTAAAATCACATAGTGAGGTACAAAGTCTTATGTTTTTCGAAAGAATATTGCAGAGTTTAGCGTATTTATTTAAGTAGAAGTTACTTCTTACGTCGTAACGATAACAGGATAACTCGATACGCCAGCGCATAATTTTATCGTTTTTCATTTTACCTTGGTGCTTCTCGTCAAACAAGAATGCCACTATTATTATTATTATTATTATTATTATTATTATTATTATTATTATTATTATTATTATTATTATTATTATTATTATTATTATTATTAGGGTAGGATGAGGAATATTTAAGATTAGTATGAATATTATTAGGAGGATGAGGATTATGTAATATTATTGTCTATTATTATGAGTATGTAGTATTAGTATGTCTGAGTAATGATTAGGTATATTAGTATTATTATTATTAGTATTATAGATTATTATTATTATTATTATTATTATTATGAGGATAGTATTATTATTATTAATCGAATGATTGATATGATATTATTATATTTGAACAATCTGATACAGATATGGTGCCGGTCAACATAAACAATGAGATGTACAAATCGAGAAGCGGGGATACAAAGCGATGACATCATCGTCATCGTTGAACGTAGGCATGATACTACCCAGTTGCCACTGATCGTTGATCAGTAACCAGCTTGAAATGAACGCCGATGAGGTAATGCTTCCATTTACGCAAGGCTTCAACAATGACATAGGCCTCATTTTCGATTGGAGAGTGATTTTTTCACTCTCTGATAACGTCCTGGAGAAGAATGCGACATGCCTACCTTCTTGGTTTAATGTGGCTGCTATGGCAATATCCGAGGCGTCTGTTTCCACAACCAACTTTGTTTTGTGATCAACAGTGACTACAGCGGTACTTTTCAGTTCAGATTTGAGATTGTTGAATGTTTGCTGTACATTAGGCGGTAGCGGAAAAGTAGAATTATTAACAATAGGAGATATTTTGTCTGAAAATCGAGAAATCCAATGCAAACATGCCTATAATTATTTGTTGTGATTTAATATCTTTAAGGGGGGAAGTTCTCGTAAGGCGCGGAACTGTTCCGGGTCTGGTTTGATCACTCCTTTAGATACTTGATAACCCAAAAGTGTAATAGTATCTTCAGCCAAGATAGATTTACCTTCATTAAGCGTAAGTCCATGTTCTCTAGCAGCTTTTAGGAACTGAGTAATTTTCATCATGCTGCTCGTTATTTCGACCACAAATGGTCACATTGTCTACGTAGGTGAAATCATCATCCAGGTGTGTATTGCTTATGATGTTGTCAGTGATCTGCTGAAAACAGGCAACACCATTAGTAACCCCGAAAAGGGATACGACAAAATTGATATAGGTTACCGCAAGCCTCAAAAGCCGTATATTGTTTTTCTTCGTCACAAATTGGCATTGATGATACGCACTTTTGAGATCTCAAGTGGTGAAAATTTTGTAACCAGCAATCTTTTCTATCATTTCGTCAATGCCTGGTAGAGGATAGGCATCGAGCTGTGTAAAACGATTGATGGTGCAGTTGTAGTCAACAACCATTCTGCGCTTGTGATTTTCATTCGATGTTACCAATACCTGGACTCTCCGAAGAGATGAAGAAGTTTCTATTATCTTATCCTCGAGTAATCTTCAGATTTCATTTTGGATGAATCGTTGATCAGACGGTGAGAAGCGTCTAGATTTAATGGCGATGGGATGGCAATCAGATGAAAGTGTACCGAACAGGGTTGGTACATCGACTCGAGCGGGTTTTAGAGAACAGAGACGAAGCGTAGGTTTCGGACCGCCGAATGCTATACTTACGTCTTTGTGTTGCATCAAGAAATCATGGCCGAGGATAACATCCGAGCACAATATAGGAAGGGTCGATAGTTTAACATGATCGTAAGAAATATTGAGATATTAAATATTTACAAAACAATGTCCTGATGTCTGGCTGGACAGATTTGTGGACGCCATGGTTATTTGTGTCGCCGATGGATACACAGTCCAATGGTTCGAAAAAGCAATTCCGGCAGCAACGTAACTTTCTGAGCTAACGGCGTCAATAGAAGCATCGAGGAGGAGACCGTTTATTGGGACTTTGATCACAGTACGTGAAAAGGATGTGGGCATAGGTGCCATTAATGACTGTGAATAACTGTCAGATTGGATAGAAGCAACGTGTTTCATTACGAGGGCCGATTTACACACGCTGAAAATGACCAACTTTGTTATAATTTTGCATGTGGCATCCTTTGCGGGGCATTTGTGTCTAGGATGTTTATTGTAGCTACAGAAAAAGCATTTCGGCGTGGCAGCTACTAAATTGTGAGTAACCGTTGGATCGAGTGAATGCGTTGGGTTTGGCTGTACCGCACAACCTCATTGGTGGGTACGTGTGAATGAACGTAAGACATAGATTGAGATTCCGCTTACTCGATGGTTCGAGCATGTGTATAAGCACGGTCAAGGCTCAAAGAATCATGTTCCAATAATCGCTGACGAATATTGTTTGTTGATAGTCCACGAATAAATGAATCACGAATTGTTTCATCACGATACTCATCAGCTATGGCCGTTTTAAATGCACAATCTTTGGCAAGTCTCTTTAGGTTCTGTAAATATTGGTCAATCGATTCTCCGAAATCCTGCTCGCATGTACAAATTAGGTGTCTCGCGTAAACAACATTCTTGGGTTTCACATAAAGCGCATTGAGAATGTGACGTTTTTACATCCTATCTCAACTTTTGCTTTGATATATGCTGTCCACAGGAAACTATTTTTGTTCGACCTAATTGTTTTTCATCCAATAAATTGAAGCGCTTCCGAAGACTGAAGGAAATGGCTTTCAAAAATCTTGATCGTCACGCTGTCTCCCAGCTGTCTTCATCAATCAAGCTTGAGATTCAACGCACGCGAGATATTTATGTGAAATCAATTTTGAGAACGAATAACAGTCGCCAATTATGGAGTGCGCTCAAAGGTTTGTGTGACAGAGACAGGAAGGAACTTCCCTTTATCCGTGATATTAATTCATTAAATGAATCTTTTTTATCTTCCCTGATGGAACGCAAGAATTCACTGATTTTGTTTTAACCCCATCCTGTTTCTCAACTCCAACTTTTACAAGCTCAGTGGAAGTTATGCAGTCACTTTTCGCTGTATTCCGCTCAAAGGCTGCAGGCCCCGATAATCTTTCCCCTCTTTTGCTGAAAGGATTCGTACGTAAACTTTCTTAGCCGATCTCTTCTATCTCCAACAGATTCATTGAGAAAAGTATTCTTCCTTACTGTTAGAAGCCGGTACGTATTACACCAATCCCAAAAAATGATCATGGGAAGTACCGCCCCATTGCGTGTACGTCGCAGCTACTCAAAGTACCGGAAAGTATAGTGCTACGACGACTCGTTTCGAGTTGCCAGGTAGAAGATTCGCATCAGTTCGCGTACCGCAAGAATCGTTCGACAGTAGACGCACTCGCGTTGCTAACTGACCATGTATCCCGGTCATTGGATTTGAAATCAAAAGCGGTGCAGGTTTGTTTTCTCGATAACAACAACGCTTTCAACAATGTTATCAGAAGTTCTTTGCTCAAAAAACTTCATGATTGTGGTCTACCCCTGAACCTAGTTCACTGAATAGCGTCCTATTTTAAGGACCGCGTGCAGTATACTGCCGTGAATGGTAAAGTGTCCAATTCTGTAACGATTTCTCGCGGTGTTCTACAAGGCGCAATACTTTCCCCCTTCTCATTTTCTATCTACATTTCTGATCTTCCTTGCTTTTATTACACTATTATTCTGAAATATGCTGATGACATTGCTGTTGTTTTTGACCACCATAGACGTGCCGACTCTTCTACATCTGAATTTATTATTAATAACATTGACCAGTGTTCATCCTCGCTCGGCTTATCGTTAAATCCTCAAAAATGCAAAGAGGTAATATTTTCAAACTTGGCTGGTCAGCGTCGTGAAAGTGCTTCATGGAATTCCCACGATTTTCTTCAATGGCTCGAACTTCTGCAGAAGCGCATGTTTCAAGTATCTTGGCGTCATTTTATCACACAGTCTCAAATGGACCGATCATGTGACTGCAGAGTACTTGAAGGTTAGAAGGTTATCATTTTACGCCTTACGCCTGCGTTCTTTAGATGTTCCTCCTGATGTAGTAAGATGTTTTGTTTTTTCTTGCATTGTTCCCATTTTAATCTACGCATCCCCTATAATTTTTCCTGGTCTTTTTGAAAAGGATTTTTTAATGATCAGATGAGGAATCAAATTAATTTCAAGATTGAGCTCTTCCTCTACCAAGTTAATTCGTGATATGATCGTCGAACGCCACTTTCGTGAATGTGACAGATTGGTCAGAGTCATATCGTCTGAGGTCCTTATGGCTTGCAGATCGTTCCCAGCTACGCGTACTCAACATATCGTTCCGTTTGCAAGAACTGAGAAATTTAAAAATTTTTTATTCCTTACACGGCTCGATATTTAATTGATCATACAAAAGTTATTCTCGATTTGAGGAAGAAACTGACAGTATAATAACCGAAGTGGGATCATCCTTATTTGACATGTCTTTTTTTGAAAAAAATGTACATTTTATTACGTGTGGTCGAATTAATTGTATCGCTGAAAATTCGTGTACTCGAATAAAGCCATTTTTTCTTATTCTTCAACGCTGATCGCTGTGTCGTAGTTTCCACATTCGGAGACATGCTCAAACACATCCGCTGCAATGTGATTAGCCAGTTTTTGATATTTGTCTTCGTTTCTGGCTTTGAAAGATTCCAAATAGTTTGTAAAATTGAAATGCCAGTGTTTCCACCGTTTACCTGTATCTGACAAATTGGGGTTCGCGTCAAAGCGATCTGGGCGAAGTGCCTTGTCCATAGAAGATTAAATTGTTGTATTATATGATTTAAAACGTTCAGAGATATTAGGAGACAAAGGCCGCAGAATAAGCTTTAATCTTCTAGAACAACAGTATAGTAGCTGGAATAAAAAACAATTATATGAATGGTATGGATAGCACTGAAACAAGCATACAATTGAAGAGAATAATTCATAATTTTCATTTTTCGCTCGAAAAACGAAAATAGTAGGAAATCGATAATAACGAGATTTGCAATTTACTGAAAAATTAGCCTTCATGGTATGGTATGGCATGAAAGCACAAGCCTGCTCCAGGCAATGTCCCGCACAGTCAGAGACTGCATGTGGGCTATGATACTGCCAGGTTTCCCGGGGTGTGTGCGTTGGTGTCCGCAACAACGGATTTACCAAAGATCGCTCATGCATAAGTAACTTGGTTCAGGCGCGCGAAAGCCTGTGTGTTTTGTCTGATTTAGGTCAAGCATTTGATGTTGTTTTTATCAACTTTAGTTAGGCGTTTGACCATGTGGCCCACGACCGTCAAATTGGAGGTTCTAGACGCTCAAGCGCTCCTTGATTACCATTCCTCCACTGTTTCAAGCGCATGCGGATCCTGATCTTACTGTCCCTACCCGATGAGTGCAAACAGCACGAACCCGGTCGTGGGGTGTGTGTGGCGAAAAAGCATGCAAATGAATATTTTGTAACATGGAACCGAATTTCTATCTTTCTCGCCGTCTCCAAAAACTATTGTCGAACATTAGATCAATTTGACTCCGTATATTTTCCCTAATTCATCTCAAATTACATGCATTCAATAGTCAATAGTGTATTGTGGAACTAAAAGCTACAAGCTTAATAGAATAACCACTGGATAGTTAACACATTGGGTCGGGAAAAATGTCCACAGTCCAGAGAGGAGAAAAGTAATTCATATTGAGTGGGGAGTAAACGCTGTGGAGAGAGAAAAAATGGTGCAGTATCACAGAGATCATAATAGCAAAATTATGATTGAAAATTGTGCAATGCGTTATGGGAATGAATGTCAATGCGTTCTTTAGAAATAGTGGGAAATGGGGCAGAAACGACAGAATGGGGCAGGACATTCCAAGCACGAGTAGTTCGAATGGCGAAGAATTGTCTCTGGCAGTCCAGTCTACTGTGCCGATGAGCTAGCTTGAGAGGATGACCACGATTTCCAGAGGGCAGTGCCAATTCTAGAATTCGCCTACATGGGTGATTTTCATCCGTCAATATCGGATACGTAGGAATCAGATCGCCTCAGAGTTGACGGTAATCTGTTGGAAACAATCTCAGTGTTGTTAGACGTTCTTGGTATCTGGCGAGGCCAAGCCTCTTGACAAGCTTGGTAAAACGTCTCTGTGATTGTTCCAACGCGTGCTGGTCACGCTTCAAACATGGTTTCCAGACAGAAATAGCATATTCTAAATGTGGCCTGACGTACACCTGAAGAAGAAGCGGGAAGAGACGTGAATCGATGGTTCCGAATGCCCGCTTCAAGAGCACAACGTTTCTATTAGCTACGATTGAAACACTTTTACAATGAGCAGAACAGCCCAAGTCATGTTGCACGATCACTCCGAAATCCTTTTCTTGCGTTGTGACAGTGAGGATCTTGCCACCTAGAATATACCTAAGGTCGGCAGGAAAGCGAACACGTAATGCGTGACATTTTCCAATGTTGAATGGTAAGCGATTGATCGTTGACCATTCATGCAATGAGTCTAGATCGGATCGCAGTTTTGACGTATCGTCAGACGAATCGATGCAGCGCCAGATCTTGATATCATCCACAAATAGGAGAAACGGTGATTCTACGTATCCTCCAATGTCATTGATGAACAACAAAAATAGACGCGGGCCAAGAACGGATATGGTATGAAAGCATAAGCCTGATCCAGGCAAAGTGCCGCACAATCAGAGACTGCCAAGAACGGAACCCTGAGGTACTCCACACTGAAATGGGAACGGCTCTGAAAGGGTCTGTTTAACACGCACGCGAAGAGTTCTCGAATGCAGCTACCCAGGAAAGCAATACAGATGGTAAACCGAATGACTGCAACTTCGTCAACAGTATTACATGGTCAACGCGGTCGAAGGCTTTAGAGAAATCTAAGTAAATAACATCGACTCCTTCACCTTTATCAGCAGATTTGGTCCAGTAATCCCGAGCCAAAAGTAAGTTAGAGATACATGAGTGTCCTCTACGAAATCCATGTTGTTCTGCAGCGATAACATTGAAGCCGTCCGCAAAAGCCATGATTTCGTCGGCAACTATTGCCTCCATCACCTTGGACAGCACTGGGAGGAGAGTGACTGGACGGTAATTGGCGGGGTCCCTGCGATTTCCACCCTTGAAGATTGGAGTGATGATACCTTCCTTCCAACCAGCAGGAACTTCAGAATTATCCATGAGTCGTTGAAAATACACCGCAAGCGGTTCGCTAAGTTGATCAGCAACTGCACGCAATGCTTTTGGCGTTATGCAATCGATACCCGGTGAGGAGTTGAGTCGAAGTCGCATGATTTTTTCTCGGACTCTGTGAGCAGAAAACATGGTGTAAGAGTTCAGAGGCAATGGGGAGAAAAACAAAGGAAAGATTAGGGAGGGGTTTTGGAAAATGGGCATGTAATGAGATCTCAAGACTGCTGCTGATTCCTTTGATGTAGACGTGGAGCCTGCACTACTACTAAGGGAGGGGATACCAGTCTGCACCTTCTGCCTTTTGTTGACAAATCTGTAGAGCATTTTGTTATTTTCCAGGAATCGAGCCGTAATTTTACTTTGGCGATCTAATTTATCCTGGCGCACTAGATCAGTGCAATGATTGCGTAATTTTCTATAATGCTCCCAATCCTTCGGCAGTTGTGACAACTTAAACGCAGTCCAGGCGGCATTTCTGCGGCACATCCATTTACGGGTTCTACTCCGGATGAGTGTGCCGGCATTTTTTTGGGGAACCGGTCTTGAAACTGAAGAAAGGTCCACTAATTGGTGCCATTTGGTAACAAAATTGCGCCAAGTTGAATCCGAGTCACCTTCTAGCATGAAGTCAAAGCTATTGGAGGCAACAACATTGTAGAGAGTATCGTAATTTATAACCGTCCGCAGCCTGATGTCGTCTTGATCCGGGTAGTTAGCGTAACACACGAAGTCAAAAATCAGGACAACATGATCGCTTTTACCCAACGGAGGTTCACTCGAGACTTCCTCAATCATCAATACCTCGTTCGTCAGTAGGAGGTCTAGTAAAGATGGTGTGTCAGTTCCGCTGTAACGTGTGGGTTCCGTCACGTGACTGTAAAAAGGATGACTTTCTATCAGCTCATTTAACTCCCAAGCAAAAGTATCGTGTGCAGGTTCAACACGCAAACTGGGCGAATTGAAGTCTCCCATCAATAAGATATGACTGTGCTTCATTGATAAGGCGAACCGCAAAGAGAATAAAATACCGATATCAACAACAGGTTGGGCATTTGGTGGACGGTAGATTACAGTCAGTAAAGCAGAGTCTCTGTTTTTGAGCTGCAGACGACAATAAAGCGAATCCATGGTTTGTAGACGAATATGAGACATTTCTGTACAGTGGAGCAAAGAATTATGGTACAGGAGAACTCCACCACCTTTGGTGGGACGATCTTTTCTAATGACAGTCATACCATCAAGCAAGATTTCGGCATCTGTAACGGATGGTGTTTACCAGGTCTCAGTTACAGCTATAACGTCGAAATGCCGAGCCGCATGTCGAGCACGAAGTTCAGGAAGTTTACTGAGCAGACCCTGGGCGTTGGTGTAGAAACACTTCAGGCTTTCGCGGTGGAGAGGAGGGTCTTTACAGTTGTTGTGGTTGTTTATTGCGCCGATCCTGAAAGGACCGGAGGAGTTAAGTTTTTTTAGGCACAAACTATATCACCAACAGGACCAATTTGAAGTTTGCCACTCCGCGTTTTATCAAGGGCAGAACGGAGGCGGATCTCGAAAGGCGCAAAACGTTTGTGTTGATACCAACTTTGTAACGCATCGCTCACCATGGATTCGGATTGGAGAGTCACTTTGAGTATACGGGGCCCTGGGCCCTTGAGGTAGGCGAGGCAGGTAATCGTTTCAAACCAATAGTCAAAGTGTCAATTATTTTACTTTGTTGTTGTATGAAACGCCATTGTTCGCAGTCATGAATGGTGTTTTTATTGGCATCCGCGTCCTTTAGTTCCCGAACTCCAAGAATAAAGATGCTTTTCTTGTCGTTATCTTGTTTCCAATTAAGGCTTCCTTCCTTCTTAGCTTGCCGTTCAATCCATGACACGTACGGAAATATATGAATGGGTGAGGTTCCGTTGCGCAAGGTGTATGCAGAAAGCAAAACGGATTAAACATCCACCAAGGATTTAAGCGTGACGCGCAGCAGTCCAGGCTCGCCAATATGTACTGATTCCGGATGTCTGGACAAACGCACAATATTCTCAGCCTCTGAAGAAATTTTCAATGACTCACATACGGTCCGCCATTGTTGCGCATCTTGCGCTTGTCGAGTTTTGAAACAGGGTGAAGTCGCTTCCGGCACATTGGTGCATATCACGGTTAACGCCTCTATGGAACGGGAGCTTGCCTCAGGGGCTATTTTCTTCGCTGCTGTGAAATTCACATGAGTATAGTTTTCTGGAGAATCTGGAGACAATTTGTTGGTGGTGAATGAAGAACGAGTGCAGATCGGCAGAGAAGCAGCAGTAGTAGCGAATGTCGGAATCAGTGAGCTTACTTGTGCTACGTTGGGTACGGTTGGAGTGATGGATTGGAACAGAGAAGACAACTTGGCTTCGAGAAGATCTGAACGCTTCTGAGCTGATTCGGAGGTCTGCTTATATTCAACTATTTGCTTGGTCATGTAACGCATGAGTGGAGTTGCAAGGCGGGTCACACAAAATCACAACTCGTTTTCATCTGCTGAATGTTCTTTCAGCTCCTTAGTTGACAACCCTGAACACGGAGGATGGAACCACGTAGAGCAATTACTACACTCTATGCCATCTTTTACGGGACGAGAGCGTTGGCTATTACCACAGGTAAACATCTTTTGACTAGTTTTAACGATTTTAGTACCGGCAGATTGTGTCCCCTCGGAAGCCCGAGGGATGCCACTACGATTCTTTTGGGACCTTTTTGCAGTCACTGCTGTATTGCATACATTTGCCGATTTTCTGGTTATACCCATATAGAAAGCCGTTGATAATCAAATAAATACGAAATCGAAAAAAATCAGCGAGAAGACTTGCACGCTGACCTTGAATTCAAGCTAGTGTATGGATAGTTTCCCGACTTTAAATATCCAAATTTTTTCTTCCGAATATCCACCATATTTCGATTGCACACTTCCTTATTCGCTTCTAGTTATCTGCTTTTCCTCGTCCACGTTGATTAACCCTGTAGTGGATAAATGCAAAAAAATATAACAGGAAAATGTTATAGTAAAAATGGACAAAGGAACGAACTCACGAAAAGTGAAAATTCAATGTCCGATGCAAATATCCACACACAAAAATATTCCAGCTCCAAACTCCGGTGTATCACGTTGATCAGCAATTAGAATTGGCGAAGTTGAAAAATGTGACGAAAGTCAATTTTGCTGTTAACCGTCGTGATTCACAAACACGCAATAACGCAGCACCACGAAAATCAAGCAGAGGAGGAACGCGCGCGGAAAACGTATATTCTGGGATAATGTTTGATTAAAACAAACATTGATGGAAATGGAAGTACAATTAAAAAGAAAGTGAAATTACAAGTTGCTACAGAACTCCACTCCAAGAGCGTGAGTCGACGGATGAACGCTCGATACATCGTTTATGGCATGTATTCAACCAGTCTTGCGGGGAACCTCACTCTGCGGCCGGTACGTGTTTGACGAGATGAAGGAGTAGACAGGATGGGTGAGGGTCAATTGGATGTAACGTCACTGGTCGTCATAGGCTGTGTGGGTGGGGTTGAAGATCTAGCTTCTTGTGATGACTTCCGTTTGACGTAAGCAGGTTTTAGGCGGTCAATGCTTTTTTTGTCTCTGATACCGTTGCGTGGCAGAACAAAATATTTGTCTTTACGTTCCATTACTTTGAATGGCCCTTCATACGGAGTTTGTAGGGGCTTTCTAACGGCATCAACTCGAACGAAAACGTAGGGACAATTTTTGAGATCATTGTGAATGAATGAGGGACGGTCGACAATCGTGTGGGGACGGACTTGATAGACTGAAAATGCTGCTTAAGTCTGGAGCAGTAGGATGCTGGTTCAACCTCGCCGGTAGTGCGTGTGTCGAGTACCATCTCGCCAGGCAGTCTCAGTGTGGTGCCAAATACCAACTCTGAGGGACAACAACCGATGTCTTCCTTAACGGTGTTTCGAATACCGAGAAGTACGACAGGAAGGCATTCAGACCATTCTGTTCCAGAACAAGCGGTAATAGCAGCCTTTAACTGTCGATTGAAACGTTCAACAAGTCCATTAGCTGCAGGATGGTATGCGGTGGTACGCAGGTGATCACACCCGAGTAAGCGGCTTAGTTCGCGGAACAAAACACTCGTAAATTGAGATCCTCTGTCAGTGGTAATGGTAGTAGGCACGCCAAAGATGGAGATCCAAGAATCAACCAATGTTCGCGCGATGGTTTCAGTAGAAATATCTCGCAAAGGACTTGCCATGGGCCAGCGTGTATATCTGTCGACACAGGTCAGGATATAACTATACGTTCGGGATACCGGTAAGGGACCAACGATGTCTAGGTGAACGTCTTTGAATCGACCATCGGGTAATGGGAATGTACTCAAGGGGACACGGGTTTGCCGGTGGATTTTGCTGATCTGGCAAGTCACACAGTGTTTCGCCCATTGGCGTATTTCGCGCTGCATATTGTGCCAGATGAAGCGATCTGTTATGAGTTTTACGGTGGAGCGAATGCTGGGGTGCGACAATCCGTGAAATTTGATCGAAAATCTTCCGGCGGTATATTTGCGGGACGAAAGGTCTCGGTTTACCGGTTGATATATCACAGTGGATCTTGGCGTTGCAATCAAGCAGCGGCAAAAGGGCAAATTTGAGTGACTTATTTGCGACAATTTCGGAAAATTCAGAGTCGTTTTCCTGATGACTGGCCAGTTCTCTGAGATCGAGTACTGAGTTGCTTATCTGTTGGATAGTGCAACGCGATAAGGCATCAGCGACTATGTTGCGGTCACCATCGATATGTCTAATATCTGTAGTGAACTGCGCGATGAAGTCAAGTTGACGAATTTCTCTTGGAGAGTTTCGGTCTGTCGGAGAACGGAACGCATAAACAATTGGCTTGTGATCAGTGAACACAGTAAAGGTGCGTCCCTCGAGTAGGTGACGGAAGTGTTTAATAGCTAGGTAAATGGCGAGAAGTTCGCGTCCAAAAGTGCTATACCTAGTCTGGGCTGGTTGTAACTTCCGTGAGAAAAAGGACAGTGGATGTATCTCTCCGTTCACTTCTTGCTGCAGTACGGCTCCGACTGCGACTTGTGATGCGTCGGTTTTCAGGACCAAATGTGCGTTGTCGTCGGTTTTTAAGTGACTCAGAGCGGAAGCGTTGCTCAAAAGTTCTTTAACCTCGACGAATGCGGATTCTGCAGCGGTTGTAATCGTCAACTTTTTGGGATTTCCTTTAAGCATGTCAGTAAGCGGTTGAAGTATTTTAGCGGCGTTGGGGATAAATCGTCCATAGTAGTTAACGACGCCTAGGAAACGGCGTAAGCTTTTGATTGATTGTGGCATTGGGTATTCGAGTATGGACCGTGTCTTTTCGGGCAGTGGGCTTATTCCATTACTGTCAATCCTATGGCCGAGAAAATCAATGGTCGACTGGCCAAAAACGCATTTGTCGGGATTGATAGTAACGCCGTATTGGGCGAAGCGTTGGAAGACTTTACGGAGGTGTCGTACATGCTCCTCGTGTGATGAGCTAGCTACTAATACGTCGTCAATATACACGAAGACGAAATCAAGACCACGAAGAATCTGATCCATGAACCGTTGAAAAGACTGTGCTGCGTTGCGCAAACCAAACGGCATGCGAAGGAATTCGAAAAGACCAAATGGCGTAATTACAGCAGTCTTAGCAATATCGTCAGGGGCCATGGGGATCTGGTGGTATGCACGTACGAGATCCAGTTTAGAGAAAACTGATTTTCCGTGGAGGCTAAGTGAGAAATCGTGAATGTGCGGAATAGGGTAGTGGTCGGGTTGTGTAACGCTATTCAACGCACGATAATCGCCGCAAGGTCTCCAATCGCCGTTCTTCTTGGCGACCATGTGTAACGGCGATGCCCACGGACTGGTTGATGGTCTAATTATACCCAACGCAGCCATATGTTCAAATTCACATTTTGCTGCTTTAAGTTTTTCCGGGGGCAGCCTTCGAGCTTTGGCAAACACCGGAGGCCCTTTAGTAACGATGTGGTGTTGAACATCGTGGGTGGGAGTCTCCGAGTATGATGATACGCGTGTCAAGTTCGGGAATTCACGCAGAATGTCGCTGTATGTGGCACTGTTCGGCACGAATATGCGAGGACTGGGTGAGATGATGGAACATAGTTTACCTGACACGTTCAATGACGTAGTATTGTCAGGTATCCGTGGGTGTCGGAGATGGACTACGAGACCGTATTTCGTCAAAAAATCGATACCGATGATAGGTTTCTGAACATCGGCTATCAAGAAGACGAAAGGGAAAGCCCATCTAAATCCGAGATCAAGTTTCAAAAGTTTCTCACCGTAAGTCAAATTTTTCGATTCGTTAGCCGCCTGCAGTGTGATGCCTGATGGACGTAAGTCACGTTTTTTGCAGCTACGCGGTATAACGCTAACTTAGGCACCAGTGTCCACGAGAAAGTTAAGTTTATTCGACGCATCATATACATACTGGATGCGACTAGTAGGTTTGCCAGAAGCGGTTGTCGCCATAACTGACTGGCTACGTGGTTTATCAACACGGTGGCTGTCAGCGTTAGGATGTTTACACCCGGGGCGACAAGTGCGCACAGCGTTTCCGAAACGACGGTGATAATAACAGAACCAGTTGGTATCACGAGTAAGAGAATGTCTTCTCTTTCCAAATGGACTCCGGGGTCTAAATCTAGACGTTTTGTAGCGTTCCAAGTTAAAGATGGTAAGCTGTAAGGATGCAAGTTCCTTATTCAGCATGGCTACGGTGGCTGCAAGCTTTGAGAGGTTGCCACCTTCTGATACATGATTAAC
>JACCGJ010014085.1:0-17851 GCA_013407085.1 Atriophallophorus winterbourni | reverse complement strand
AACAAGAACATGTGAACCGTACGAACTGTATACTGAATATCGAAGTGTTGCTTGCTCGACCGCATAACGTCGAAGGAAATCTCGGCTCGTGATTGGTCTTTAACCACCTTCAGAACTGTTTAACTTAAACATGAACTTGTTAACTTGTGGAATGCGCCTCCGGAAGAGGTTATCTCAGCGAGCTCTGAAAACCAATTCAAGCAACTTTTGGATAAGGTATTGCCTGTAATCGCGGCGAAGCTGAACAGTAGACAAACATCTACATCTTTTGTTCTCAACGAATCATCGAACCTGAAACCAGCTGAGGATACCCCTAGGAAAACTACTCACGCGGAAGTAACAGCTAACGCTTCCATATCATCACTTCCTGACCCGTATGGTGCTATTGTCACCATACTACTACGCCTCGAGTCTCTACTGGAAACGGACTCCCCACCTGCTTGCACAAGTCCTGTGATGATCTGGTATTGCCAAGTGTGACTCGATCAACAAAATCACACACTACTTCACAGGTAAAGCCAAAACCAAACAATGCTGGAAAACTGCCTGCAGCTCTAAAAGCCAATCACAAGAACACACGATCCCTGACCATTGTATGCACAAATATGCTGGAGAGTGTATCTCTATGCTTTCAAGCACGCAGACAAGATGATGTCCAACAATGGCGAGCTCTCTGTGAGCAACTGAAACTTGACGTAGACCCGGTTTCTTTAGTACGTCTTTCCAGACACCCAAACTCGCCTCACGCGGATGCCCCACGTCTACTCAGAATCACCCTTGACTCCCCGGAGAAGGTTGAAGAGGTCTTGATCTCGGCCCACCTTCTCCGAAATACAAATTTGCCTGTTCGTATTTTTCCAGACGTTCCTTGGTCTCAGAGGCAGATGCAAAAGCAAGAAGGCTACGATTGGAAATCGGCGAACGATAAACGCAGCATTTTTGTCCACGGAGTGCCTGAACTTAAAGATGATGACTTAGCTAAGAACACTCTACACGACTGTTCTCAGTGGCGCTACATCCAAGAACTCAGCAAAATTCACGGAACTTTGACGACTGCCGTGAAACGCTTTCCCACGTCCTCCAGCTACAAGGGTAATGCCCCTCGTATTCTGAAAATTACCTTCCAATCCGAAGATATGGTTAATACTGCCTTGCGTTTGTGGTATGATAACAAACGCTTTGCACCTCCAGAGGTCCGTCTTCGCTCCGCAGTTGACAAACCAAGACCTCGTCCGCAACCATCAGTCATACCCAGCACAAATCAGTCTGCTGACGAACTTCACACGACCGCTCCAAAAAACTCCCCGCAGCCGGTTTCAGTGTGATCGGCGGAATAACTGCACACCCTATCACCACACTGCATACTCTACAATCACGCAGCCTTTCACGCTGTTACACAAATGCTGCTGGTTTCCTGAACAAACTCCCGGAACTCCGTTACCGCCATTCCCTGTGCTCATGGGACCTAATAGCCGTTACTGAGACGTGGTTATCAAGCGCAGTTCATGATGCGAAACTTACCCTCCCCAATATGTCTTTACTTCGACGGGATCGTGCAACAAGGGGAGGTGGTGTCCTTCTCTATTATCATGAATCACTTCGTTGCGAACCATTAAGCGACCCTGCGTTATGTGACTCTGATGTTCAATGGTGCCAAATATCACTCAAACAAGACAGTCTTCTCCTGATTGCGGTTGTTTATAGACCACCCAGTAGCCATGCACAGCTTGATTCCTTCCTTATCTCTTCACTTCGGCGCGCTCTAAACAAACGATTTTCCCACATCCTAATAATGGGAGACTTCAATTGTCCTAGATTTTGTGGAGAACTTGTTTCCCAACCGTTTGCCGCTGAGTTACTGGCAGACTATCCATTGTACAAGCACGTGCGTGAAGCAACTCGGTTTCGGGACATGAATGCACCATCCATTCTGGACTTCATCATCACAAATGAAGAGTTAATGACTGAGAATCTTTCCTTAAGCCCTCCTCTCGGCCATAGTGACCATGTTGTTTTGACATTCACTTTCGTTACATTCATGGACCACTTCAATGAAACCCACCCACAAACTCGTTGGATTACCGACATTGGATTGTTCCACGAACTTGTTGCTGCTAATTCATGGGACTTCTTAATGTCTGACAAGATCGATGTTGCTTGGACCACGTTTCTCACTTACTGGCACGCTTTACTGCGCGCTGTCAGCCACGAGAAGCCTTTTCATCATAAGAAACCGGGCTCATTCCTTTGCAGCCGAACGAAGAAAGCCATCGCACAGTGAAACATGGCATGGCGATGTTATCGGGCAGGAAGAAACAAAAATGACTGGGAAAACTACAGGTCATTCCAAAACTATTGTACATACCTCAGCCGCCAAGACAAGACCCAATATGAATTGCATATATACAACAAGTTTATGGAGAACCCAAAAAGCTTGTTCCACCTTGTGAACCAAAGACGCGTGGTCAAACTAGGAATTCCATCCCTAGTCAGCGCACACGGCCTCACATCGACCGCCTTGAAGATGCAACTGTGCTGTCGCAACAATACGCTCCTATTTTTAACCCTACATATCCCGCGAAACTTACCCACTTTTCTTTTCCCTCGCGCGACGTGCAAGAGATGCCAGAAATAAATTTCACCCCTGAGGCAGTTCATCGGAAGATTCTGTGTCTGCGACAGTACTCCTCGTCAGGACTTGACGGCATCCATCCCAAAATCCTGAAAGTAGCTGCAACACATATATCTCCTTTACTGGCGACTTACTTTTAACGTTGTTTGGACTCGGCTACCATTCCACAAGCCTGGAAGGAGGGTGTTGTATGCCCTATATATAAAGGCGACAGCCGGTCCGATCCTGCAAATTATCGCCCTATCGTGCGGTTATCAGTGATTTCTAAAGTCATGGAGAGCATTGTCTCTGACCGCATTGTTTCACATTTCGAAACGAATCGGATTTTAATCAAACAGCAACACGGTTTTCGGGCCAAACGTTCGTGCACCTCTAATTTGCTTCTCGCACGAGATGAATGGACGAAAGCCGTCGACGAAGGCACTGGTGTCGATGCTATATTTTTGGATTTCTCCAAGGCATTCGACCGTGTGCATCACGACATCCTTCTCCTTAAACTCGCTTCCTACGGCGTTGGATCATCCCTGGTATCATGGATGAAATACTTCCTTTGCGATCGCTCTCTCTGTGTTCGTGTGCGCGACTGCTACTCAGCCCCCTTTCCAATCAAGTGTGGTTTGCCGCAAGGTTCGGTTCTTGGTCCAAGACTCTTCATTATCTTCATCAACGATATCGGACAAGACATTGAATCCCCGTTCCTCCTCTTTGCTGATGATGTCAAACTTTGGCGCTCTCTTAAATCGTCTGATGATTCCCGTGTCTTACAAGACGACTTAGATCGCCTACATTGTTGGTCCTCACGAAACTATCTTCCATTCAACGCATCCAAGTGCAGCGTTCTCCCCATCCGTCACTCAGCTTGTTTTACCTACCGTTTGGGGCAAACAACACTTCAACGCGTTCGGCAAGAAAAGGATCTTGGACTTATCATTCAGCAAGACCTTGGTTGCACAGAACAATGCGAACGCGCAGCAGCTGCAGCCAACCGCAACACCGGCCTACTTCGCCGCGCCCTCGGCAAGTTCGACCGGTTTCTCTTCCCGACTCTGTTGAACATTTACATCCGGCCACACTTGGAATACGCAGTGCAGGCTTGGCGGCCGTGGCTATGCAAGGACATGTCACTCCTCGAAAACGCCCAACGGCGTGCGACAAAGCTCGTCCGCGGTATGCGCCACTTGCCATACGAGGAGAGATTACGCCGTTTAAACACATACTCCGTTACGTACCGTCTTCTCCGTGGAGACATGATACTTACATACCGGATACTGAGCGACCCCTCCCATCCATGCAGCTCCCTACTCGTCCCATCCATCAGCACAAATCTCCGAGGACATGGACTTAAATTGCTACATCAGCAAAGTCGACTTGAATGTCGCCGCAGGTTTTTCTCGGTGCGAGTCTGCAGTCCATGGAATGCTCTTCCAGGCAAGCTTTTTGAATCCGCTTCTTTCGGTTCTTTCAAAGGTCTCCTCGATTCCCACCTCCATGAAATCTCCCACTCCCAAGACACTAATAACCCCTCGTGGCAACGATCCCAGTATCGGAAGTCCAAGCGCACGCAGTCTCAGCTGACCCTGTTCCGGAGGATGTGGTGGGTAGCGGTGTCCCGGGTTGACGCCCTACCTGTCCAAATGCCACAAAAATCCACTGATGGTGCAGGCTAACGCGAATGTGGCCCGCTATAAGGCCTTGGAAACTCGAACATTTTAATATTCTTTTCTTTTCGATCCACCGCACAATCCACCCTGCGGTTTCGTACAAGCTTCTCGCTTTTTATACCGTAATAAACTATGGATCTATTGATCTATTGACTGAGTATGTGAGGGAACATTAGGAAGAAAAGCTAACTCTTCAAATGCCAATCTACATATACCCTAGCACTGTATAAATAGATGAGCTCATCGCTAAGTCTTACTTTCGCTTGCTTAATTGCCCATTTAACAAGAATTGATTCATATTTATACAAATCTATACATGGTCGACGATTTGTAGTACAATCAAGCATGTGCGATCTTTCAAGGTCGAGTCTGAATTGTTCAGTTCAGTTCAGTACAGATCGATTTAGTTAAGTTGCTCAGGGCAGTAAGTGGCTAACGAGCCAATCGAACCTATGAAATTTATTTTGGTGGTAAGTTACAGAGAAGCAACCCCACTGCAAAGCGTTTTTTGTTGTGCGTTTAATATCCTTGACGATCGCGACGCTAAGAGATTATCCAGGTTGTATTTAGAAAGCGCCTCTTTATGAATAATGCTAGAAAAATAATCATAAATTTCTATTCACCGGCACGGTGAGAGAGTTATCATAGGACTGTAAATGGCTGATAAGCTAATCGAGCATCTAGAATTTCTGTCGGTGGAAAGCTTCAAAAAGCGCACGCTAACATCAAAGTTTTGTTCTTTGGTATCCTCTTCTTGATGATACGTCAAGTGTTCTCCATGCCTTTCGTCGTCCCCAGGTATGCTGAGTTTCCGTGAGCTTCATTGTATGAACCTCCATTTGAAGGGTTCATCGCTCGAGAGATCAGGTTTTGACAACCCTCGTCGCCTAGGCCTTTCTGGATTTTGAAGGTTCCTATCAGTTCACACCGTAGACAACGATGCTGAAGTGCGAATAGACTTAAAGAAATTAGACGTTTCTTAACTGGTTATCCAGACATACCTCCAACCATTTTAGCTGCCAGACGTTGGAAATCCTCTATAAGAAATTGCTCCAGGCTTGTAAGCAGTATTCCAAAAGCAGACTGACAATCGCCGAATATGAGGGGATAAACACTTCTGTCGTTCTACATGTCAGAACAGATTTAAGCCTAATGAGTTCTACTCTAGCTAGTTGTGCAGCTGAGGCACATTGCGCAGCCCAGTTGAGGTCCGCTGGTATGGCTAGACCTAAATCCTTAACCCTCTGAATAGCGTTAAAGTCGATCTACAGGTTTATGGTTGTTTGCCGTCATCAGGATCAGACAGTAAGGTCATTTTCAGTGAACCTCGAAACAGCGGTAAAGAAAGTTAAACATGTATGCCACCGTTATATAGGGTTCTTATAAAAAACCACGATGTTGAAATGCAGAATCACAATGTGGTTCTGGCAAATTCGTACATATGTCAATTGAGTTGTGGAACCGGGTGAATTATCGATTGTTCCAATTTTGAGGATGTCGTCAACTTGTATTCTTTCCGATAGCTTCAGCGTCAGCGCCTAAAACCGAATGATCAAGAGCTGCTTTGGCGTAAGATTCCGGTGTTTGTGCTAAGTGTACGTGTTCGTTAGTTTGATATATGCGCTGGCTTCGAAACTCACGTTGTTGGGTTCATTATAGTCCACTTTATTCTTTCTTCTCCCCTGATCAGCGATAGCTAGATTAATCAGCATTATACAACTATCATTCATTGTTTATTTGAGTTCAGAGAACGCAGTTTCGTGCGAATTTCTAACAAAGATTCAAGGTTACTTTAGATTTCTAAAACAGGATTCAAGGGTGACAAATCGCGCTAATAAGCTCAGTCCTTGAATGTTTGTGTTTAAAGATGTTCGGTCGCAGATGTCTCGTGAACTCTATCTGCATTCGAAGCAGATGTAGCATACTCCTGAGATAGAATCTTCTTGATTATATTTATCGCTTTCTTTGTTATGGGGGCATCGCAGGAACCGTATATTTTGCCTGACAACACATGACTAGTCATAACACGTGTCCTCCCTGTTATCAATTTTGTAAAGATGTGCACCTTTGTGGCACGGCTTTTTGAGTTGTCGTTTCACACTAATGTTTGGTCATGTGTGTTTGGGCTTTCAAATTACCGTGGCGAGAAGATGCTTCTTGTAGGCAATATAATATCAATCTCTTGTTTTCAATGAAATAAACTTGATGTGCCGAGAAGTTAGGGACAGATTTGCGAAGCTGAACAAAGATGATATCTGGTATGGTGATTTTGATGATCAAGATACAATCTTCGTATTGAGCTCATGTGACGGTAAATGTTGAACTTTTTTGAGTAAATTATAATTTTGACAATATGCTTTTATGAATGTTAAATTTTGCAGTAAACTTATCTCGATTAAGAAAATCCAGAGTATTATCCTCCCATGGTGAAATTATCATAATCCGATATATTTTAACGCGACGATAACAAAATTTTAAAATGATCTGCTATGACTTGAAAACAAGTAGTAATTAGCGAAATAGCCATAGTGTTTAATTATTCTAGCCACTCGTCGGATGCTATGGACAGCCTGCGGACTACGTATCACCCATCCTGATGGCCAAATTACAATCACTAAGGAATGCATAGACCCAGATCATTAGGGCCCTTGATTCTTCATAGCCTGGAGTTCGAATATTAGTAGCCTGTAGTAGACTGAATCAGAGCCTAATTACAGTCAGGATAGAAGAATTCTGCCGCTATACCACCAAACATTCTCTTCGTGACCTCGTTTACAATGCATGACAATTTAGTCAGACATGAATTCAGAATTCCCGGTTGTACAGATTTTGATAAAGAATGTTTGATTATGTATTCACGGATTTCGTCGCAGATCAACTTTCTTTACCGTTACATAATACACAATTGAGGCTAACCCGTCGAAACTTTTGAACGCTGAGTTAGATCCTTTCTTATTGATCGACGCTTCAATGTATGTTCTCCCTTTTAAAAATATGCTCCATATTTAATGGTATCAGTCTGCAGTAATTATGGATATTTAAGAGCATTTTGTCCTAGTGCGTTGCACACGATGTAACCTCACATTTTTTGAAGGAGAAACTATATTAGGAGTTCAAACATTGTTTTTGAGTTAGGGATGTTATGTATTCGTGATCCGAATCACTGCAGCTCAACCAATATTCCTCCAATAAGGGGTGTAGCACGAAGATGGCGCTCTTTAAAGCCGGTTGACGATTATCTTGCGATAGCGTATTTTCTCAATTTTTATGGGAACATAATTCACTCGAGGGAATACAAGCTGGGAATTATGTTGAATCATTCACTTCAAAATTTCTAAGAATTTACTGACTAGTTATTAGCTTCGAGCCAATTATGAGCTGACGAACTATTTTGTTCACAATGAAAATTGACGAAAGAAACTAACCTATGTAGGGGTATGCCGGAAATGGCCTCACAGTAGGGAAATCTTGGTGGTCGCCTGAAATTAGCACATCAACATAGTTGATTAGACAGCCCCAGACAGTCCTTTGGCATACGGATTCCTCGTGTTTGGAACACGGCAACGTTTTCGGCTCCGACTCTTAATATTTGTATAAAAACGCATTGACCTGCATTTTAATTACAAGATACGCAATTCATGATCACGTTTTTATCATGATTATATTGTTTGTGATGCTGCTTAAGAGAAATGCTTTTTCTTTATCCAGCAAACATTATAACGCGGTGAATCCTAAATACAAAACGAATAATCTCTTGGCGTTTCAATCGTCAAACATGTCAAACAGACAAAAAGAAAAAAACGTTTTGGCAGTGGTGGGTGCTTCTCTGCAGCTTTCACCGAAATAAATTCTAGACGCTCAGTTGGCGTTTTAGCCACATAATGTCCTGTGTAAATTGAAACCGGATCAAGCGGCTAAGTCAGATGTCACTAAACAGACCCCGTGTTCTGAGCCTTCGAAGCCACGTAAAGACAGGTCGTAAATTTGTAGCCAATAGAAAATTTGAATGTCAGTCAAATTTACTTGCTACTGTCGTTTCGAGCCTTCATAAGTTATGCAAGGATCTGGAGCAGCTTAAATCGGCTCTTCAGGGAATAAGATATAAATTTCCTAACCTTCCGGTGCTTAATTAAGTTGAAGCCTATATACGCGAGGCCAAAACGCGTAAGTCATTCGACCGAAGTTGTATAAGAAATCTGATCTTTAATGCTGGTATGCGCACAGATACGCCACGGTGACAAAATTGAGTCAAACCACTTTCCAAGACCACTTTTAGTTGAATTCCTCTTGCAATCGGAGCGTGACCAGTTCTTTGCAAATTACATTGTCTTTAATGAAACAAAAAGCGAAACATGTTGTCCTGTCCGAAGACAAGATGGAATCCGGAAGGTCAAATAATTCACGTTATGATGTAAATTATAACAGAATGCGCTGTTCTTCAAAAAAGGATGGCACTTTGAAAAGTATAGAAATCACGGACAGGCCTCGGGATGGGAACGTTGGTCATCGTATTGACCCTAAAATTCCAAAGCTCGTGAATAGCAACCTTTGAGGTAAAGTAGAAATTCAGTACGCGCAAGGCGATCCGACTCTCTTAGGCACCACAGTAAAAACGTGCCGACTCCTCGGCTATTACGCCCTAGGATCAAGCAGGACTGAGTAAGAATAAATCGCGAGACACCGTCTCCACAGTAATATACGGAAATTCATGTAGTATCCGAAATAAATGGTATGAACTCTTCATCCTAGCGCATGAGTTACGACCGCATATAATAGCTTTGTCCGAAACCGGGATATCTGCAACTGATCATATTTCTGACACAATTTGTAGCAGTTATTCTGTGGTCAGATGTGATAGACCAGGTGAAATCAACGGGGTGGAGTTACTATCTTTCTCGGGCTAGGTCATCGAACTTCAGAATCGAGCGTTGGGCTCAGCACGCACAACGTCCAACTTAATGCATAAAGCATTCAATCTTACAAGCAATCAATGGTAATAGCATTCGCTCATATGAGCCCCAAATCAGGACCTCAGGGCTTGCAAAATTTGCTTGACAATGTCAGTTTGCTGCACACGCTTGGGTCACAGGTTCTTATAGTTGGCGATTTTAACGTACCACATATATCTTGGCTGAATAAGTGCTGTTCATCTAATAAGATGTCTGAGGACTTCATCAAATGGACTCACATGCATGCCATGAGTCAAGATGTAAATGAGCCCAAAAGGTTCCGTCGGGGCTGCCTAACTTCAATCTTGGATCTCGTTATCTCTTCATGCGAATAAATGGTTCGCCAGGTAGATTATCTCACTCCAATAGGAACAAGTGATCACGTTGTGATCAGCTTCCAAATAGTACTCAGGTATGACAAACCACCTTCTAGGATGAGGCGCAAATTTAATCGTGTAGACTGGGAAGTTGTCTCAAAGGAAGCTAAAAACATCTTGTGTCAATATGTAGGCGATGATATAGCAACCAACTGGCAGCTTATACACCACTGTCTGTCTACCTTGCAAGATAGTTTTGCACCGTTGGTGCACGTCAAGCAACGCAACAAGCCACAGTGGTGGACACCTGCGACGCGACGGGTGATTAGAATGCGGGACGGTGCCTCGAAAACTTACAAAGCTTCTCAGACACAACTGTCCTACACAATGTATAAAATGGTCAGCAATAAGACTGTGGGAATCAAAAGCAAGGAATAACGTGACTTTGAATCACGGTTGGCACGCAATATAAAGCAGTGCTCAAAGCGTAACTATTGTTATGCCCAATGCAAAGGCCAAACGCGCGATTGGACTGGCAACCTTCAGCAGGAAAACGGACCCCAAATATTCTCAGATTCAGAAAAGGCTTCGGCCTTTCTCAAACATTTCCAGTCTGTTGAGAGGCATGGTCGCCAAATAGATCCGTGCCAGTCATCAAAAGGCCTGATATCGTTAATCCATTGGAGGAGTTATCCTTCACTGATGATGAGGTTAAACTTGCTTGTACAGCAATTAACCCGCATAAATCTGCTGGCCCAGACGACATTAACCCTCAAATTATAACGAACCTGGCGCCAATACTAGCAGAACCAGTCGGTCGTCTTTTTAACGCTTCCTAGTAAACATGGATATATACCGAATATTTGGAAGCTGACTAATGTGATTCCGATACATTAAGGTGGCTGTCGATCCTCAGTTTGTAAGTACAGACCTGTAAGTCTTACTAGCATCCTATGTAAAATCCTGGAGAAACATATTAGGGATAGGATATGTCGCGATCTAGTTGATTACTCGTTGCTGAGCACTGCTCAGCACGGCTTCCTTAAAGCTTGGTCGTGCCTAACAAACCTCTTATGTTTCCTTAACGAGTTGACCATGAGGCTAGATAAAGGCCAAAAAGTTGAAGTTTTTTACTTGGACTTTTGTAAGGCCTTTGATTCGGTAAACCACAGATTGCTTGCAAATAAACTTGGTTATATGGATATCGATGGTCTTCTGAAGAAATTCATAGTAGGCTTCCTAAGCAATTGATTATTTCAGGTCAAGATAGGCAGTATGTATTCGTCGAAAGTAAAAGTTGTTAGTGGAGTCCAACAGGGTACCGTACTCGGACCGCTACTTTTACTCATTTTTCCTCGATAATTTGGCAGCGTCGCTTAATTGGCCCTGCTATATTTTTGAGGATGATGTCAAGTTTATCAGATGACTGGATAAAAAAGATCTTATTTAGGATATATCAAAGGTCATCAAGTTGTCTGCTACATGGGATCTACCAGTTAACTTCACTAAAAGCGATCTCTTGTCTAAAGTCATTAGAAAGATAGAGGCTGATGGACCAGATGGTATACTTGAGATAAATGGGGTGCCGAAATTTCGTGACTTATGTATAGAGGTTTCAGCGGACTTCATTTGGGCAGATCAATGTGCAGCTGCTGCTCAACGCGCTTGGAGTGAGATTTTTCGCCTTCGATCAGTTTAATAATGCAGGCACCCAGAGGATTTCGTACCATTATACAAAGCGGTCGTGAGACCACATCTCGAGTATTGCGTTCAAGTATGGTCACCTAATTTGAAAAAATATTGCCAAGCTTAAAGGTGTTCAACGTCTAGCTACTTGTATGGCTGTAGGGCAATCAGGAAGGTCGTATGAGGAACTATTGCTGAGTCTAAATCTCTTCTCATTAAAAAGAAGGCGGCTACGTGGGGACTGGATTGAAACCTTCGAAATCATGACAGGTTTCAGTACAATTCATTTAAGTAAAATGTACGCTCTGGCATCAAGCATGGGTACTCTAGGCAACACATTAAAACTGGCTAAGCGACATGTCAGGTCCAATGTTCGTAAGTTCCTTAGCGAAAGGGTAGTAAATTACTGGAATCGTCTCCCTAAGGAAGTTGTTTGTTCTACTTCGGTAGTGGGTTTCAAGAATGGACTCGACTCTGTGTGGCCTACATTATTTCCTGATTTTTATTCCTAAGCGAATTGTTCGTATGTTCCTCATGTCGTTTTGAACTGAACTGAAATAACTTTCAACGTTACACAACGCCCCAACCAAAACGTTTCATTCCGAAAATTTTGCTGAACAGCTAAAACCTCTTCAGACCCAATGTGTTAACCATCCTGTGTTTATTCTATCAAGTTTGTAGCTTTTTTCCTACAATTCTCTATTGAATATTGACTGTTGTATATTAACCTCGATTCTCACCTCCATGGAATCTCCCACTCCCAAAATACAAGTACCCCGTAAACACTATTTTAATTCTTTTTACAAACCCTATTGCATTTCCCCCCCAAAGCTCACTAGCTCGTGGCAACGGTAAGTTCTCTTTCTGTGCCATTTGCATTTTCCTCACAACCCCGCTAACTCTTTGTCAGTTTCATTGCTCTTCCAGATCCCAGTATCGGAAGTCCGTATACACGCAGTTTCAACTGACCCTGTTCCGGAGGATGTGCTGGGTAGCTGTGTCCCGGGTTGACGCCCTACCTGTCCAAATGCCACAAAAATCCATTGATGGTGCAGGCTAAACGCGAATGAGGCCCGCTATAAGGCCTTGGAAACTCAAACATTTCTATCTTTGCTTTTTCGACCCACCGTTTCATCTATACTGCGGTTTGTACAAGCTCTCAGCTTTTTTATACCGTAATACACTATTGGACTATTAAACCTTGAAGCAATTGCATTTGAAACTATGGATTGCGCGCGTTTTACGATTGAGCAGGATTTTGTGTAGTTGTATTTTTGATGTCTGTCACCCAAGAATTTCGGTTAGTAACTGGTTTGTTTTAAAAAAGTTACAAAATTCATATAGTGTATTTTCACTTATTTTCGAGTTGGCCGTTCCATTATATAGGATCTGTCCAGTTTTATGTGCGCCTTTTCTTTCTACTATTGTTTTTTGTTCGGATTCTTATACGAAGGGACTATAAAAAAGTTACAATAAAGCGTGAAAAAATTATAATATAATAAGTAGAAATCAGAAACTTCATGGTGCTTCTAATTTCAGTAGCTTAGTCTTCACATGAATGTTTAATAGTTTATTACGATGTATGAAGCAGAAAGAGCTTGTATATATTTGTTATTACTCATCTGTGCCAAGTCCATCGAACTATTCAAAAATTTGATCACGACGGTCCAGAATGAAAACACGACTCGAGTGTCGTTCTTATTTGAGCTTAGCAGCTGTGCGTATTTTCCGCTTCGGGTTGGATGCGAACCCCGGACCATCACCATTTTAGTCCCACGCCTTAACGACCTGGGCTACCGTCCAGCGTTTGACCGATCGCAATTAAACCTTTATGGACTGTTCTCCAGACTGGCACATTTAAGTAGCTTTGTTTACACGTCCAGTCCAGAAGGAGCCAGCAACATCTGTTGTGGTCGCCCAACCGAACAGATCTCCGTGTCAGGTCTTCCCATCGGATACAGTGTAAGCTAACACCGATTAGATCTGATGGGCATTGTTGTTTAAGCGATATTTGGAGAATATGTTGTTTTATATTTGTGACTACTCATCCGTGCCAAGCCCATCGAACTATTCACGACGGTCCATAATGGAAGCACTGGAATCGAGTATTTCTAGGCTTTATACTCTACCAGCATATTGCATCGTTGTGTACATTTGGCATTTGGACAGAAAGCACCAACTTGAGGCGCAGTTACTCGCCACATCCTACAAAGCAGATCTCATTCAAGTTGCTTTGGAAATGTCTGATATAATGTAGAATAGCTATAAATTAATGTGCCTCCGGTTGTACGCTGCATGCTGAAACTCCGGAATCTCACTTCTATTTTGTTTGTCATACCTGTCTAGGCTAGGGCAACATCATTGACAGCATTACGCCGGTAGTAAGTGCCAAGTGCTTAACTGCCATACAACCATGACCTAGTAAAACATTTTACATAATATGGGAATTGAGACCCAAAAAGCTACTGAACCTATTAAAGATTAGGTACAGACACTTGGATGAGTTACCTACATCTCAAATGAAACACGCAGAGCGACACCAGCATGGCATCTTCCTTACGGCTTTCACTGCCACACATCATAACAAGATTTTTTGGCCACTTCACTCGACAGCAGATACGATTAATGAAACACTCCTAGATGTCTACAATAAAACCGTAAGTGAAAACGATTTTGCGCTATATGACTAAAAGTAAGACCGCTGCGATTTTTTTCCTCTAGGACCCAAACCTCGGAGATTGGGCGCAACAACCGCACCTAGTTTAACAGCCAAAGCATTCATCTGCTTGAGGCAAACCATAGCCTGGTCACCCTTACAACGACGCCATTCTGAGTTAGGAGTGGCAAGCAAAACACGTTAGGAAAATTGATTTTCTATGCGTGGCTAAACCAGCGAAATTAATGCACGTTAACTTGTTTGTCGATAACTGCGTCGCTACTAGATATTCTATAAGTTGCGTTACGTATACGATGGTGCCAAGTAACTCCAGTGATGATGCGGTGATAGAAATTGTGGAAGACCTGTAGATGTCTTATTTCTTCTTTCACATCCCTACAGTAAAACCGCGCGTACTCTAGCCTTATAGACTTATAAACTTTAGAGACAAACCTGTTTGACGCCACAGATGACCTAAGCTACGAAAAGATACCGTAGCTTGATAGCCTCGACGTCGATGTGTGCTGTTAGTCGGAAACACGCATGCATAACTGTAGCTCAGTTACACGATTGTCTAACCCTTCGAACTTACGTAAGTCACAATATCTGCGTTTGTCCACTGATGACGATGCCATGGTATCTGGTCAAGCTGGTGTCGGAATCGTCTTGAGTGAGCGAGCTGAGGTCGCACTGTTAGACTGGATCCCAGTCGACAGTCGCCTTTGTGCAGTAAGACTACAGCTTAACGATCTCCCGGTTCTCCGAGGGTTTCAGGCCAATTTGAGTCTGCATCTGTCTACAGTTCCCCAAAATAGTATCGATGACCAATGGAGTGGGATTCAAACCTCCTTGGAAACAGCCGCGTTGGATAGTTGTGGGTTGACTTCCCGTGTAGCTCAGCACTGGGTTTCTGCGAATTCTCTCCAATTAATGGACCAACGTCGGTTGCTTTCTGCTGATAGCATACATGATGCGTCACGAAGGCTTATTAAACGTAAACTGGTTGCCAGTTTGAGAACCGACAGAGAAAGTTAATGGAGTTCCAAGGCTACGGAAATGGAATCTGCGGCAGCTGTAGGCAATTTCAGAAAATTGTTCCAACTCATCAGAACAACTGGCAGCGGGCGACCAGGCATCAGTGAGTTGTTACGTGAAGCAGATGTTTTGCCAGTTTTTAACATGCACATACGCATGGAGCGATGGGCAGAACATTTTGAAACACGGTTTAACTGGCCTTCTGCACCCACTGATTTCGAGAATACGGAACACTGTACCCCATGGTCGATTTCTCTTGAGGCTCCGACTCAATCAGATTTACAGTGTAGTCCGGAGCCTTAAGCGCCATCGGGCATCAAGTGCTGATGCTTTGCTTCCGTCATTGTTTAAAGATGGCGGTTTCGCTTTAGTTCGCGAACTTCAAGCGCTGTTCGCCAACATATGGGCTGAGGAACGCGTTCCGATCCCTTGGAGAGAATCAGTAATTGCTTCGATTTTCAAAAAGGGACGGAGCGATTCCTGTGAAAATCATCGGGGTATCAGTCTGATTTCAGTAGCTCCTAAAATACTGGCGTCCATCCTGCTTCACCGATTGAGTACCAAACGGGAAGAGCAAATCCGTAAGGAGCAAACTGGGTTTCGTGCCGGCCGAGGCTGCATAGATGAAATTTTCACACTCCGTCAGTTACTGTAGCAACGCCACACTTTTCGTCGTCGCGCTGAGACTGGACCTTAACGTGGTGCGATGGTTTGTGTACCTTCATGACCCATTGAGCTATACTGGATGGTGCCTTTTGGTGCCAGCAGATCTACTCATACCAGGAAGGTCGATGGATAGAGGTCAGACAAACTCAGTCTCAAGCCACTGGCTTGTGGATCAGGCTTTTTAGCCAAAGGCTCCGGGTGGGGCCCCCTAAGCTAACCCCCTACTTCGGTCTTGGCAACAGGGTAGTATCACGCCCACAAGCAATTATGAAAATAAAGGTAAAAATGACATATCTCGTGATCTCACGCTCTCTGCTCTCAAGCTCTTTGCTCTCTGCCCGAAATGCTTTACATGATCTCACACTGCATGCAAACTTTTTTAATAACTGTTTTCCGTTTTGTGGTTCTTTGGTTAGCCCTGATAGAAGTGCAGCTTGTTCATCGAGGTTTCCAACTTCAGCTACTTCGAATATTTTGCCTGCTTCGAATGCCTCCAGAGCGTTCTTCCGCCCACGCGTACCATTCAAATTAGCTGCGTTTAATGTACGGACTTTAGCTAGCATCGGACAGCAGACAGCCTTGGCTCGCACGCTTGATAGCCTCGACGTCGATGTGTGCTGTTTGTCGGAAACACGCATGCCTAACTCTAGCTCAGTTACACGATTGTCTAACCCTTCGAACTTACGTAAGTCACACTATCTACGTTTGTCCACTGATGACGATGCCATGGTATCTGGTCAAGCTGGTGTCGGAATCGTCTTGAGTGAGAGAGCTGAGGTCGCACTGTTAGACTGGATCCCAGTCGACAGTCGCCTTTGTGCAGTAAGACTACAGGGTTCGTGCAAAAAAGGCCGATTTCGCAACCAATTTCGCGACCTGTTTGTGGTTGCTGCCTATGCACCGACTAATTGTAGCTCTGAACTTGACAAGGATGAGTTTTATGGAAGATTACAAGAACTCATTAGACTTGCATCGAGGAGTGACATCGTTGTCCTAGCTGGAGACCTGAATGCACGTGTTGGCCGTCTATCCTTAAACGAGCATTTCGTGGGTGGACGGTTTGGTCTCGATTGTCATCGTAATGACAACGGCGAAAGATTGCTTGACTTGTGCTCAGAGCACAGATTGTACCTTGTCAGCACTAACTTCCGCCATTCGAAGCGCCACTGCTCCACTTGGAAATCTCCATCGGCGGCCTTGTTCACGCAAATTGACCATATTGCTATCAGCTACTCCTGGCGAGGGAGTGTGCAAGATTGCCGCTCCTACTGGGGCACCTGTCGAGAGTCCGATCATGCGTTAGTCTGTGCTAAGCTCTCGATGCGTTTTGGTGGGAAACGTAGAAATGTTGCAAGGCAGTTGAATGTTGCTAGGCTTAACGATCTCCCGGTTCTCCGAGGGTTTCAGGCCAATTTGAGTCTGCATCTGTCTACAGTTCCCAAAAATAGTATCGATGACCAATGGAGTGGGATTAAAACTTCCTTGGAAACAGCCGCGTTGGATAGTTGTGGGTTGACTTCCCGTGTAGCTCAGCACTGGGTTTCTGCGAATTCTCTCCAATTAATGTACCAACCTCGGTTGCTTTCTGCTGATAGCATACATGATGCGTCACGAAGGCTCATTAAACGTAAACTGGTTGCCAGTTTGAGAACCGACAGAGAAAGTTGATGGAGTTCTAAGGCTACGGAAATGGAATCTGCGGCAGCTGTAGGCAATTTCAGAAAATTTTTCCAACTATCAGAACAACTGGGGAGCGGCGACCAGGCATCAGTGAGTTGATACGTGATAGCAGATGGTTGCCAGTTTTAACATGCACAAGCGCATGGAGCGATGGGCAGAATATTTTGAGGCACCGTTTAGCTGGCCTCCTGCACCCACTGATTTCGAGGATGCGGAACACTGTAACCCATGGTCGATTTCTCGCGAGGCTCCGACTATCAGAGATTTACAATGTACTCCGGAGCCTAAAGCGCCATCGGGCATCAGGTGCTGATGCCTCAAATCCGTAATTGTTCGAGGATGGCGGTTTCGCTCTAGTTTGCGAACTTCAAGCGCTGTTCGTCAACATATGGGCTGATGAGCGCGTTCCAATCCCTTGGAGAGAATCAGTAATTGCTCCGATTTTCAAAAAAGGACGGCGCGATTCCTGTGAAAATCATTGGGGTATCAGTCTCATTTCAGTAGCTCTGAAAATACTGGCCTCCATCCTGCTTCACGGATTGAGTACCAAACGTAAAGAGCAATTCCGT
>JACCGJ010014080.1:0-47284 GCA_013407085.1 Atriophallophorus winterbourni | reverse complement strand
AAACAACCTAAGAATAGAAGTGAGAATAAACCACACTCATTATTCGAATTACACGGTTGATAAAGATATCATAACATACACTGGTAGAGTAAATCAGCAGTGCGAACGTTTTAAACTAAAAACCTTACAGTCTCAAATATAAATGCGATTCAATCGGATAAGAGGATTTACTCACAATTTCAATGCAACAGATTAGAACAGAACAAACCCGGAAGTGCATGTCTACACTGTGGAATGCTGCACTATGAAAGGTTTTGCAGATATATGAAATACAGGTGTCACAATTGCGGAATTGTTAGTCATATAAAGAAAGTGTGTCGCAGAACGATTTTGAAGCTAATGACAAGTAAACCGAATAGCACAAGAAACAAAAGCATTTCAAATCTTGTTTTTTTTAACCATTGGTTTAAACGCAGAGAGTCAAAAGAAATACATAAGCATTCGTATCAACGGGAACCTGATAAAACTGCAACTAGATACGGCTTCTGACATTATAATAATAATCAAAGCAACGTGGCAACAATTAGGATGCCCGAAATGTGAAAGAACAACCCATACTGACAGATCAGAATCTGGTAAGCAGTTAAGTTTCGTAGGTAAGCTGCAATGTAACTTTTCATTTCGTGGCGTGCATTCAAATGGTTAATGTTACATTACCGAACTCGAATTTTTGAATGTTCTTGGAATTGACCGGATTAATAAACATGATTTATGGGAATTCCAATTCTGCATATTTGCGAACCATCTAACGTCGATAACCCTCTATGTGAGCTTAGCACTTGGCCAATATCAGAAGACACGTGGTTACGAATCCACATTGATTTTGCAGGACCGAGTGAAGGTATATATTACTTCGTCATTGTTGATGCAGAATCACAGTGGCTCGAAGTGCTTCCAATGCGAGTTGCTTCAACTCAATCGGTGCTATCCACGATTGTGTCCGACAACGTCTCACAATTAACATCTTCTCTTTTTGAACAGTTTTGCAGGTCGTGCGGAATAAAACATGTCTACCACCCCCAGTCAAACGGACAGGTTGAAAGGTTTGTGAACACATTAAAGCGAGCTAGACCCGAAGCAAAGTTAGATGATACGTATCACGACTTCTTGGACACATTCCTATTATCTTACAGATCATCACCGATACATGCCACAGACGATAACAGGTCATCAGCAAAACTATATTTGGGAAGGAAGCTAAGGCAGACATTTGATGCCTTGAAACTAGTAACTGTGCGACAACCGAAATACAGTCGTAAGATGGAGCATCACTTTAACAAATATCATGTTGCAAAACAAAGAATGTTTAACATTGGGAATAGAGTTTATGTACGGAATATGCGATACAATATGGAGGATTGGTTAACAGGAACAATAGTCAGGAATGTTGGAAAAGTTATATACAAAGTATAAGTTGGTAACCTAATATGGACACGCCATATCAATCATTTGAACAGCAGTATTATTGATTATTAATGATTGAATATTATTGATTGTTATTAAAACACTCACCACATATGGCCAGGTGTATACCTTATTACTTAACCGAATTCGGAATTCAAAATTCTCTAGTTACGAACATTTTAGCCTCATAACTATCGTGATTGATAACGCGACCGACGTCTCTGGTTCACCTGTTAATCAGTGGCTACATTCTCTTGGTTACTAGCATATGTTTACTACACCCAGACATGGATTAGTTGGAACATTAATAGGTACGCTAGAACGTGCAATTCCTTATTGTTCCACAACTACATTTATTGAACTTCTTTGTTTATGGACAATTTCTTGCGTCAATTTGATAATAGTTAACCATAAATCGGATCTATATGTGTAAGCAGTTAACTCTCAATGAAAGTCAACATTATAAAAAACGATCGTTTCACAGGAATCACATATGCGTAGTTGTGATTTGTCTAACACGATTTAACTATTATTTCAATGCACTCGATAATTGTATTACTTATCAACGGCTGTTAGCTCTGTATTCTCGTTTTTAAACTTATATATCATATATATATACAGTGGAACCCGGTTACAATGAATCGCTGGGGAGAGAGTAAAATTTTCGTTATAAGCGGAGTTCGTTGTAAGCGAGTTGCGACACTGACAGTCCAATCTCACGTTTTCTGAAGTAGCTGGCGATACTCTTTTGTTTAAGTTTTGACTCCGCCACTGCCTCGATCTCTCTCTCCACAAATTCAAGTTCTCTTTCGACGTCTCTTCCTTTTATTCTAAAAAATCTGCAGAGATCAAGAGCACTCCCGGCATCTTTCACAGACGGTGTCTGACTGAGTGATTGCAATTTGTCATGAGTCTGTGATTACCAATCACAGAGAATTCACGTGATTTTCTTGTGCGTGCGTGCGACTCAGTTAGCACACTGTAGGCCAGGCTGCCTGTGTCTCGCCAAGCTGTGTCAGTTCTATTCTTAACGCACTGCAGGCCAATCTTGACGGAGCGTTGCGGGTTAAAAGCCAGACAAAGCGAGTTCGTTGTAAGCATGTACTTTATTGAACAAACATAGCTGTCGGGAAAGTGTACGGTGTTCGTAATAAGCGAGATTCGTAACGAACAGTTCGTTGTACGCATGTTTCAAATAAGCTTGCAGATAGGGAATTTATTTGGGAAATCATGGTGGTTCGTTATATGCGGGAATTCGTTGTAAGCGAGTTCGTTGTAAGTGAGTTCCACTGTATATATATATATATATATATATATATATATATATTTCACAGATTGATTAAGTATAACATATTGCGTTATTAGACTGTACAACAAAATCGATACACGTGCATATAATTTACTTGTCCTGCCATTCAAACGAGCTTTGCTATAGACAACCTGAATTTTTAGTTTAACTTTCTTGGCTATCAGGCCTGTATACTTTTGATTTGTAAGTAATCGCACCAAATAAATTTGTTTTTGCTAATATACACAAACCACAAAACCTTGAGCGTTCGTTCATTGACATCTGATTGGTCGGTTATTTGATTATCTAAAATTATTCATTTACACAACCTAAAGCGTTTGTGACAATTTCGTCAGCTTTGATTGGTCGGTTATTTGATTGGCTAAAATTATTCATTCACACAAACTACAGCGTTTGTGTAAATATCGTCACATTGCTATCACTCGACATCCGTGGCTTCGGAGCGTCATCACCTCACTGTACTCAGCCTATTCACCGAAACTGTAAAGCAAACGAGTTGATGAATTCCAAAAGACCCAGAACTGATGATTCCGATAGTATTGACAAGGTGCATGTGGAATATTACGACCCTAAAACTGGTAAAACAGCAATCCTATTTACTCGGATACCTGACATTGCTCGACGTGCCTACTATTATCCGGATACCAGCCCCGAGGAACGAATAGTTTGTGAATATTCAGCTGGACCTCATTGGACCTTGTCTAAAGCAGCAGCGACTGTAGAATCTTCTTTAAAGAATGGGATTTTGCCTGATTTGGATATTCAGGTTTATTTTCTGATCGAGTATTTCCTGACAAGAATAGTAACGGCAGAGAATGATGGAAAAGTTGGTGCCTTCAGTTTCAAGAAGGGTCTTCCAATCCCTCCCGATTTGTTCATTGATTTTGTAAGAAAGGATGGAAGTTTATCTGTCCTCGGCCCAGATGAAGGGCATCCACAGATATACGAAGGTCTGGCCGCTTGGCTGTTGATTCAAGCTAGTATCCACAAATACCTATTTGACAATGTGAGGAAACGTTATGCTGACGATCTACTACTAAACCTCCGGAACCAGTCCTCGTCTCCTCCTTTCAATATTCCTGCAAGAGATTTGGTGGGATACCCAACTGAAGGTATATCTTTCATACAAACAGCTCGGCATCCTAAAATATTGTTCATGGCATCATTATACGATTATTACTCAATCGCAGGATCCGAGGAAAGGTTTATGTCGATTCGTCTCTCAACCGGAAAAACTCGTTATCAGGACCATCTGGCAATTTTCTTGATGGATGCAGCACTTTCTAGCAAGCTTTATACCCGGTCTGAATTTTTAGTACTACTTGTTACCGGAAACCTTGCCAAGGATGCCTCTCAAGTTTTCAAGCCTGGTCAAGGGATTGATAAACCATATTCGCTGACTCCATACTCGCGGTCAATGGGGTTAATAAAGAAAAGTACATATTCTTTAAGGCAGAACCCTTACTTCTGCACATATACCGCGATCATTATTGCTTGCACAGGGGTTCCTAATCAGACGCTAATATCAATTCCGTCTGTTCATCTGGATTACGAGATTACTGCCGCAATTAAATTCTATAAATACGTTGTCCGTGTTCGAGAATTGGAAAATTCCGAGGTTGAATCTGTCGAACGTGTAAGCACTTACGCCGGGCCTAGTAATGAATCCAAAATCACAAAAGATATCGCCTCTGTTCAAGATAGGATAATCAAAGAATTGAAACTCCAGAATGGATTGCCCACCCAAGATGAGTTGACTATGCTAAAGACCAAATTAACTGATGTCCCGAAAAGAAATGGTACGCTCTGTGAATATGTAAGAAGAATGCAGTTTTGGCATCCAGAGAAGCTGTAGCTCTCGTACATTGTTTATCCTTATTCTAAAAACGTTTTTCAGTGTTATTATTGTACCGTATCTTGCATTATGTTTTAATGTTTTGATACAAGATATATACACTTTTTTGAAGTCGACTCACATTTTCTTATTTGCATGCTTGTGGATTCTTTTGATTGGACTGACTGTTTGTGTAGCGACTAACAATCTCGATATCAATTCAGTATTCGGTTGAATTTTCAAAAATCTTTTTCCCGGCCAAAAGATGAATATTTTGAAGAATTTATATTCTCTAAACACAAAGTTAGTTACAGCTATTTTATGTAATTTCTTAGTTTCTATTTTGAGTATATTTCCGCTCGAAAGCATTTTGACTCACCATTTGTTTTATCAACTTAACAAACACTCGTTGAAAAGCGTGAACGTCTGACGCTCCTCCACTTTACTTATCTTTATTTTGAAATTCTTTTCGTTAAACGCAAATGCTACGAATTTTATCAAACGTGCAAAACGAGAGAGAAATTTATACGGGTGAAAAATAATTGCTAGTGGCAACGCAATACGAAGCTTGTAGCTGAATATGTAAGTTTGTATTTACACCAATATTTTACTGATTATATTATTATTTACACCAATATTTTGCTGATTATATTATTATTTTATTGTATCAATAAAACATTACACCTATAAAAACATATCGACCGCCGTTTATACATAAATTATCCACATACGTTCCTTACAGATGTTGGTATCTCGTGCCTCTGGATACATCGCAATATCAATCTGAGCGTAGAATACGACTTCAACGATGTTTATTGTAACAAAACTCGCTTTTCAACAAATTACGAAATATATATTTCATTTCTCAGCAATTAGTTTTCGTATCCTAAGACAATAAATTGTACATGGGCATATTTTGTCGTATAAATCACATATTATTCAAGTTTAAATTTAACGTTCGTGATATCATGTATTTCATCAATAAGTTCATCACTATCATCATTATCGTAAGTTTTGCGAAATCTGAACGAGAACACAGGACATCTTCTATATCACTGTAAATACAATACAGGTTACAGCCACTGACAGAACAGATATATTAGAGATTCAATGTCCACTTCACCACATACATTTGTAAGTTACCATCATTTGGCTTTCTTAACCTAAGTCATTAACACTGGAAAAGACAATATCACAAGTCCTGTGATGCGTCACATCCCCGCGTTACATGGAAGGGGAAATGTTACAGGAATGCATTTACATATCAAGTATGCCAGACAATTGCACGGTGCATATGCGGCGTGATGTGTAACCTGTTGAATACTTCGTTAGAAAAAGGCAGACAGTTTATGTGAAATGGGGGTCTTTCAATGCACCGAGAAGAAGAGATGACATTGTGCGTGGCAAGATAAGGATATGTACTGAAACAAGTGAATAGTCACTGTCAAGGGCACATCGTGTTCAACCGTGCTTATGGACGCCGAGAATATAATTGTTCATAAACGTAGTATTCAACAATCAGTCTGAGTTACATCACGCTGCATATGCACGGTGCAATTTTTGACCTACTTAATATGTAAATGCCTTCCTGCAACATTTTTCCTTCCATGTGACGCATCAAGACATTTTAATCTTGTCTTGACTTGGCGAAGTAGCCATTGAATCTCTAATAGGTCTGTTCGCAATCACGATCAAATGCATTTCGAAGTATTCAGCGGCCTTTCGTTGTCTAGGTATCAGGTGTTAATCAAATCGAGATCCCGTTGCAGGTTCTGCGTGTTGGGGAATTTGTTGGTATTCAACCTGCGTATGGGGTGCTGCACTATTTCAGAATTGATGCATATATCTCTTATTGTCTCTGGGACAATTGGTGCTGACAATTCCGATGGTTGTAATGCATCCTTGGGGGTGAAAACTCGTGAATAAAAATTATATGGTACGTTAGCGGTTTCCAGCACAGAATCAGTTATTCCGTTTTCTGTCATGATCGGAAAAAACACGGGTTTCAGCTTCGTAGTGTTGTTAACTGTTCAATAACGCAGTTTGGGATTTCGCTGCATTCTTGTTGCCAGCTGAAGCTGGTGATATTTGCAATCCTCCTGGATGAGATTTGTTTCTATTCTATCTATTTAGTCTTTTTGAATTATCAATCTATTAGCGTTGCACACGTTTTGAAATAGCAGTACGATGTGTTCGCTTCAACCGAGATTATGGTGTTTCTGAACATCTTCAACGGTCGTGGTTTCAGATGTTAAGACTACATCTAGAACCGATGTTCGTTGCAAATTTCGTTGAACTGGTTGAAGGCTGAACTTGACAAGTATTTGTTGGCCAGATCCAACCTCGCACCCGAATACACAAGCTGACTTTCCATATTGATAAAACAAATGTGGTTATTGTAAAGCATTCGCCTTTTGGACCATTGAAACTTTGGAATACTTTGAATTCGAAAACATGATTATACAAGTGGATGTAATCGAACACTTCGCAAAATTTGTAGTCTAGTGATCGGGTGGATTATCTACTCGGTTATATAGTTGAGGCAAATTGAAGTTTCTCATAATCAATAATTGCGAATCGCGCTGTTTTTCGACGTACTGCATTACTTTCTAAGAGGTTTTCGTTATGCGCATCCGATGATGATGGTGAACGGTAAACTACACAAACGATGCAACTGTCGCCTGATTCGAGTTTCGAGTTACACCATGTACTGTCTCCCAGATTGAGATCAGTGTCTGTAACTACGGTACTGTATAAACGTTCGTGGTGGTAAACAGCTGCTTCACCACCTGCTCTTAAGCAGTCTATCCGAAACCGAGTCATGTTTGGAATAAAAAGCTAGTGATCGCACATGTGAGGTTGAAACCTTATCTCAGTTATTACTATGACGTCGAGTGTATGCTGATCACAGAGATCCTTCCGTTCAGCTATTTTTAAAGGCATTTTGCGTTTGTATATAGGCAATTGATTGCGGTTTTAGTGAAACGTGATGGAGCTGGGAGCTCGTCTATTGTCTGACCCTTCGAGAGTTGGACATTAGTTGTTTTTCGGGATTGCTGCAGTGCATCGAATCGGAGTCTTGTCTGATTGTAGAGGCCGTTATTCATTTAGCGGCGCGATTCGCAATTACTGATTATGGAAGACTTCAATCTGCCTCAAATATATAACCGAGTAGATCATCCACCCCGATCACTAGAATATAAATTTTGCGAACTGTTCGATTGCATCCCATTGTAAATTCATGTTTTCGAATATACACGACAAAGAAATTTGCAACAGGCATCTGTTTTATAACTAGTCTTATCCTATAAAACCACGGACATTGAAGATATTCACTCTCAGCTCGGTCGAACCAACCATATCGTACTGGTCTTTCAATACGTGTGGAAAGCCAGTAGAATTGTAAAGCAAACAATACGAAATCGAAAGGTTGATAAGATTGGATTTCGATGAACGTAATATAAATTTCCGTGATCCGGACTCGCATTGCACAACCCTGTTAGATTACATCATCAGTATGATACATTTCAATTCTAAATATGTCCCGAAACATAATAGCAAAGAACCACACTTCATATTTCGCAGCCGCACTAAAAATGATTGACAAAGCAAAATTTTGTCATCAGTTATTCACAGGGTCCCAGAACAGAATCGACCTGGGAAAACATTCGCGAATTGCGGAATCAAGTGACAAATCTCAAACAGGAGGATAAACAATATCACCAGCTAATGCTGTCAGTAAGAATGCAGTGAAATCCCAAACTGCTTTAGTGAACCGTTGACAAATCTGCGAAGCCGAAACCCGGTGTTTTTCCGATCATTATAGAAAACGGAATAACTGATTCTGTGCTGGAAAACGCTAACGCTCTCTCCAATTTTTATCCACGAGTTTTCACATCCAAGGTTGCATTACAACCATCGGAATTGTCAGCACCAATTGTGTCGGAAACTATATGCGATATATGCATCTATTCTGAAATAGTGCAGCACCACCTACGCAGGTTAAATATTAACAATTCACGGGGAGCTGACGGAAGCACACCTGCAAACCTAAAGTTATGCGACAGTCAATTAAGCGAACTACTTTGTGATTTATTTAATCACACTTTTAGGGGTGTGTTGTACCGACTGACTGGAAAAGAGGAAACATAACACCTATCTACAAAGGTTGGACTCGTTCCAACTCAGAAAATTACTCCCCTGTTGCACTTCTTCCAGTGATCTCAAAAGTTATGACGCGAATTGTGTGCGAAAGAATTGTGAATCCTCTCAAAGCCAAAGATGTCTTGTCCAGAGAGCAACATGGATTCCGGAAGTCGCGTTCTTGCTTGACTAACCAACTGCACACAATGGATGACTGGACGAAGACAGTGGATGAGGGTGTTTGCGTGCATCCGTGTTACGTAGACATATCAAAGGCGTTTGATCGCCTGGTCCATTCTATACTTCTGAGCAATTTGCACGATTTTGGTATCATTGGTTGCCTTCTTACCTGCGATAGAAGTTATCTTCTTGATCGCAAAGCAAATGTACTATCAGTAGTGTGATGTCTGGTGAAATCGAAGCCACAAGCGGTGTCCCACAAGGTTCGGTACTTGGTCTGGTTCTCTTCCTGGTCAGCATCAACGAACTTCCGAAACTTGTCACATCCAATATGGTTCTCTTTGCGGACGATATTAAACTTTGGATGCGAAACACATCAAGCGTGAACTGTTTGTGCTTACAAAGCGATTTAGATATATTGATCAGCTGGTCAGGGCGAAAAAACTTCCATTCAGCATTCTAAAGTGTGAAATGTTGCAAATATGGTGAAGATTCCCCATTCGCTTACAACCTTGGATCCAAACAAGTAAAATGGATAAAAAAAGTCTCTCACACCGTTGTAATCAGTTCCAGGCGCTGAGCTCCACGCCAATCAAGCTGTAGCTTATAACCGGTATCTGCTGTTTATCCACAGAAGCGGAATGGAGTGTCCTCTCCTTTGGTGCGTAGTGATGTCGGGAACGTGTACAGTGTTCATAATAGGCGAGATTCGTAACGAACAGATTCGTTGTACGAATGTTTTAAATAGGCTTACAAAGAAGGAGTTTATTTGGGAAATCATAGAGTGTTCGTTCAAACCGGGAAATCGTTGTAAGCGAGTTCGTTGTATATGACTACACAGTGCTTATTCCCGATTCGAGACTGAACTGTTGAAGGTATTTTCATTGTGTACGTGTATGTTTTACCTGGAACTCTCTAACTTATAATGTTTCACATTCACCCAACTTACATATATTCAGATAGAACTTGGACAATTTCATGTCGACTAATACCAACTTTGAACCTATATATTCTACACCATAAATCTTTGAACTTTGAACCCATGCATCGAAGTAAACTATATCTCTTGACCCCATGGATTTTTACATGATTCCTGAATGCCCGTCAGTAAGCAAACAAATCCGTTTTATTACCCATGTATTCGTAATTCCAAATTATTCTGTGGTTTTGTAAAGCCTAGATGCTTTAAGACCATAAAATTGATGAATTGAACTGAATTGAATCGGCGAATGGCACTCTTTTCTAGTTCATAACAAGCTTAAAGGCTCTGTGTTGATATGCAATGCAGACGTAAAAATATCTTATTGGAGCCTGGTGTCCAGGTTGTACAGCTAGCCTACCATCGGGTGTCTATATTCAAGATTCAAGATTCACGAATTTAATGGTCACAAAAAAAGCACATAGCTTCACAATTACCATATCATAGTAAATATCGTTCAACAAGAGGTAAAAGGAACAATTTGCGATGTCACTAGAGTCAAGTAATATGCTTACCCTGAGTCAATACACAGGCATTGTCAAATCGTTATGTAACAAATAAGTGTCCAAGTTTCGAGTGAATGTTTGGATACAGGGAGAGGTGATAATTGCTCCGAGAACGGCATTCCACAGGAAACAGACACGTACCTAATAGAAATATAGGCGACAGTTAGTACAAGAATGGGAAATTTATAGTGCCGCTGAGTGGCTACGTGTAATTCCTGACTCACGGTATTTTAACAAATATTTGAGTGGATGATCTGAAGTATTCAATATTTTGTGTGTAATGATAACGTCACTTCGAAGTCTACGTTGAATGGGAGTGGGGAGCTTTAGCTTTTTAAACCTTTCCTCCTATATAAGGTCTCGAAAACCACGCACGAGTTTGGTTGCACGATGATATATCCTGTCAAGCAAGAATATATCTATTTTCATTCACGGAGTCCATGCTTGAGATGCATGTTCCATTGTGGGAATTAAGTAGGTCTTCATGATGCTTGGCAACTTTCCAGACGTAAAGGTTCTAAAGATCCGTCGCAGCATACCTAGAACCTTTGAAGCACGCTTGTAAATGACCTCACAATGCACGCTGTTCTTTAGGCTGCCACATATCCAGACTCTAAGATTCTTCTCCGATTCGGTCTAGCTCAAAATCGTCTGGCCAAAGTGATATTCGTACTGAAATGGCTTACCGATTTGCAGTAACTTGCATTTTTGGAAATTGAACGGCAGTTGATTTTATTCGCATCCAAAGTTCAACATCATCCGCAAAAAGGGCTACCTTGCATGAGAGCGTCTGAGGTAAATCATTGATGTAAACAAAGAAAAGCACTGGTCCGAGGACGGAACTTTGCGGTACACCACTGGAGGTATCAACGGCTCGTGATTGTACCCCGTTAACTCGAACGGTTGCCTTGAGCCCATTGAGGTAGCTTTCTAACCATACGAAAAGCTGCCCGTCAATACCAATCTGTTTCAGCTTTTGTAGCAACAGGAAGTGATCAACTCTGTCAAAAGCTTTCGACATATCCAGATGGCACGCGTGCATACTGTCTCCTGCGCCAATCGTATGCATTATGAGGAGAAAACACCGTGGTGGAAAACGTTCAAATACCCGATGTAACATGTAGAGCAGCCGAGACTCGCTTTTGAAATCGGCTTCGCATTGTGGACAATTTTTCAAACTACTGCTAATCCAGACACCCAGGTCCTTTTCTTCCAAGGTGTACTTCAGGCTTCTGTCGCCGAGCTTGTATGGGTATGAAATGCCAAGGTCACGACAGATATGAATGATCTTAGACTTTTTCATATTCAATGGCTGTTTATTTTCGAATTAGCTGTTGTAAAAATCATTTGAATCGTTTTATAGCAAAATACAATCATCGGCATGGCTGATTTGCCTACGTACTTTAATATCGTCAGGAAAGAGTTTCATCATAATATCACTTGGTACTGGCAAATCCTTCATATAGATTGGGAACAGTATTAGTCCAAGCACTAATCCTTGTGGAATACCGCTAGTGACATCGATTTTCATCGATGATAGGCCGTCCACACGAACTGTGATGTGTCTGTTGCTGAGGTAATCACGTATCAATTCATACAGTCTTCCAAAAATACCGTGTTTCTTAACCCATTACCTCCCGGCGATCTAATATGAGATCACTTAAAAATAACAGATTTCTTAATTATCTGTTTGTATATACGCATATATAACCTTCATGCTATATCTATTAGGTATATTTCTCTGATATGCACATGAGATTTAAAATGAATTCGCTTTAAATTAATTGATATACAAGCTTGAATATATCGAAATTGTACTCATGAGAACTGTTATGAGAGGTAATGGGTTAAGTTCGTTCAAGAGTAAATTATGATCAACTCTATCGAAAGCTTTAGAAATATCAAGGTAGCACGCATGAATACAGTACCACGCATCTACAACCCTCGTCCAATCGTCTAAGGTTGTCAGCAAATTTGTTAGACAAGAGCGATTTCTGCGAAATCCGTGTTGGGCAACTGTCAAACTTTCGTTCGTTTCCAGATGTTGTACTATTTCTGCGGTTATTATTTGCTCAAAATTGTTGATACTGAAGACAACAATGTCAACGACCTGTAATTGTTAACATCAGAACGGCAACCACTTTTGTAAATGGTTGTTATTTGTACCAGTTTTCAGTCTTTTGGCACCAAACCAGCTTGAAGCAAATTATTGAACATGCAAGATAAAGGTTCAGGGAGCTGCGCATGGCAGGTTGTTAGTAGCTTTGGATTCACCTCTTCTGGTCCTGGAGAATTCTTTACGTTTAATTTTCGTAAGTGCTGCGCTACCACCATCGGAGTAATCAATAATTCACTCAACGTTGTTCGTTTAAATCGAATGATTGGTTCCTGATACAGCTTCGCAAAAACTCCGGCATAAACGTCTGCTAACAGGCCAGCGGTCTGTTTAATGGCTTCAGTGAAGCCGGACGAATTATTTAAGGCGAAGTCTCCTGGTTTAATATTCGTTCCATAGTTTACGAGTCTATAAAAGAGCTTCGGATTCCGCTGAATCTGAGAAATCAATTGCGATTGGAAAGCTTGTTTATCATCTCGAATTAAGTTAATAACTTTGTTTCACAGTCGTGCAAATTGTGCCCACAAATCAGCTGTGTTGGTAGCCTTGTGAAACTCCCATGCTATTGCGCATATGTTTCATACACATTTTAGCCCTGCTTCTTACTATAAATGTCTTGCGTTGAGAAGTTTTCTTCCTCAAAAATAAGTTTAAGGGGCTGTAAGAGATAGCGTCAATGACTATTCGGATCGGAGTAATCAAGTTGTGTGAAACTAGTGCTTTGTAACTCGGCACACAGAGCATGATAGTTCACGCTTCCGACGCATTTCGTTCGGTCCCTGTTGTGCCTAGCGCTACAAACGTACTCGAATGCTAGGAAAACGTGATCGTTTCGTCCGATTGGCGGTTTATAAACGATATTCTCTACAGCGGTGGGATCTGATGTAAGTTTTAGGTTCAAGGTAATCAAAGGCGGCTCGAAGTTTATATTCAAGTGTCTCCGATGGATGATAAAAGCGGCTATATAGCTGCGGAAAGTTGAAATCCACCAGTAACAATACTTGAGAATTGTACCGCGTTGTTACATAGCGCAAAGCACTAATCAGTTTATCGTTTAGGTCGAGATTTGCTGCTGGAGAACAATAGATCACTCCAATAATTTTCTAGAACATATAACGCTGGTTTCATGCGAGTTTCTAGCAAGGAATCAATATTAAGTTCGATTTTTTTAAAACATGATTCAAATGTGACCATTCGCTTCTCCAAGATCAGTCCCATATTTATAGTTTCTACAGTTGCTGGATCGGAAAAGATATAGCAAACTCCCGCGATGGAATAACCTTTGATTACACTTATCGCCTCCTTTGTCATGGTAATATCGCAGCTAGAGGCGGGGTTCGAGAATTGGGAACGTCAAAGGATGAATCTGTCGAACATGTATGCAGTTACGTCGGCCATAGTAATGAATCCAAACTCACGAATGATATTGGTTCTGTTAGGAAAATGATAATCAAAGAATTGAAACTCCAGAATGGATTGCCCACCCAAGACGAGTTAACTATGCTGAGGATCAAATTGGCGAATACCCCGAAAAGAATTGGTGGGCTCTGTAAATATGTGAGGACAAGGGAGTTTGGCATCCTGAAATGTCTGAGAAGTATTCTGGCTGACATCATTTGTTTATCATGATGCCGTGTGTGGTTTTGTTCAAGTCAACACTCGCTAAAACGTTTGGACGTATGACACTCGTCTTCACTTTACTGATCATTATTTTCATATTCTTTTCGTTAAACGCAATTGCTACGAACTTTATCAACATGCTAAACTAGAAAGAAATTCATATCGGTGTAAAATAATTGCTATTGGCAAAGCAACACGAAGTTTGTAGCTGAATATCTAAGTTTGTATTTACAGCAATATTTTACTCATATTATATTATTCTGGAATTATATCAATAAAAAATTACACCTATAATAACGTAACGACCACCGTTTATGCATAAATTATCCACCTACGTTCCTTACAGATGTTGGCATCTCGTGCCTCTGGATACATCGCAGTAACAATTTGAGCGTAGAATACGACTTCGACAATGTTTATTGTAACAAAACGTGCATTTCAACAAATTACGAAATATATATTTCATTTCTCAGCAATTAGTTTTATCATCCTAAAGCAATAAATTGTACATGGGCATATTTTATCTTAAAAATCACATATTAGTGAAGTTTCAATTGTAACGTTCGTGATATCATGTATTTCATCAATATGTTCATCACTATCATCATTATCGTGAGTTTTGCGAAATACAATACAGGTTACAGCCACTGACAGAACAGATATATTAGAGATTCAATGTCCACTTCACCACATACATTTGAAAGTTACTATCATTTGGCTTTCTCAACCTAAGTCATTAACACTGGAAAAGACAATATCAGAAGTCCTGTGATGCGTCACATCCCAGCGTTACATGGAAGGGGAAATGTTACAGGAATGCATTTACATATTAAGTATGTCAGACAATTGTACGGTGCATATGCGGCGTGATGTGTAACCCAGACTGACTGCTGGATACTTTGTTAGAAAAATGCAGACAGTTAATGGGGAATGGGGGTCATTCAATGTAACGAGAAAAAGCGATGTCATTGTGCGTGACAAGAAAAAGATTCTATGTACTGAGACAAGTGGAACGTCACTGTCAAGGACACATCGTGTTCAACCATGCTTATGAACGCCGAGAATATAATTGTTCATAAGCCTGGTATTCAACAATCAGTCTGGGTTACACATCACGCCGCATATGCACTGTGCAACTGTCTGACCTACTTAATATGTAAATGCATTCCTGTAACATTTCCCCTTCCATGTGACGCATCACAGACATTTTGATCTTGTCTAGTCTTGGCGAAGTAGCCATTGAATCTTTAATATGTCTGTTCTGTCAGTGGTTGTAACCTGTGTTGTTTATGCGGTGATATAGAAGTTGTCCTATGTTCTCGTTCATATTTCGGAATCACGATTAAATGTACTTTTAAGGTTGTTTACAAAAATGTCAACCGACCTTCACCGTGTAAACTTGCATCGAAAGGCAAATAAACGCCTACATAAATTGATCAACGCCTAAGTATAATCTAGACTAGCCCTAAAATAAAAGTACAGACAAGGGTATACTACCGGCGAGATCGGAGCGCCCGGTGGACCGTGAGGCTAAACGTGTTGCCAACCCTTGAGATCAACATTGCAATGTTTCGATGTGAACACACTGGCCGATAAAAAGTTGGATTTGTTATTCTCAGTGAAAATTGCTCTAAGCAGACCATTAACCGTGATGCAAAAAATGGAATATTTTGCCACACTAAAGATATACGGTTAACATTCGCATCAATTTCAATTGTCATAGTGCTCGTGTCTGCAAGCACACGGGGAAATGAGTAATTGCCATTCCTAAATGAGACATAAGCCGAGTTAGGAAAGGAACTGCACGGTTAAAATATGAAGCAAACGATATACTTTATGTCTATTAGCTAATATATCATTATCTACGTCTGTTAGCTTTGTATTCCCGTGTCCAATCTTATAATATGAAATTAGAACTGGATAAAGTCATCACTTCTGTTGATGATGTTTATTGCCTTCGATACCGCGTACCGCCTTATGGACTCCATCCTGATCACAATCGTCGTACACAGATGGTGTGAATGAACTGACTATATTCTTGGGTGAACCTCGATTATCTCAAATTTTGCAACAGTTGCGGATTCATTGTTCACATTGCTACCACTAAAGTTAAAAACGTTCCTGATGATATTCGATTTCTCTGGGGTTCCAGGAGTAATGAGAGATCCTACATTTTGAAGTAATGGCATAGCTGCATGTGATGCCCATAGTAATGAATTGTATTTAATTAAATTGAATGAAACTACCAACCCTAGAATAAACCTGAGAATAAATCACGCTTAGTATTCGTATTACGTGGTATATATGTCGCTGTATATAAGTTTAACAATGAGAATATGAATGACATTATTATTGATTGTCAATTGAACAATCACCACATCTGACAAATCTACGTGGTAACTAACCACTGCATACAACGTGCCCGATTAATGATTTTGATTCTTCCTTATTTTTCTGTAAACCGATTTATTTTGATTGAACAACATGGTGGTTTAAAATAAGCCATCAAACATATTTCTTGCTAGTGGTAACTAACGCAGGGCATTCAAAGGAATAAGTAAGTTTTTATTTTTTACAGATTAAATATACACGTTCTACCATACCTTTAGTATATACAAAGAATATCCCACTTTAAATATAATTTACCACAAAAATATTATCTCGCGAGAAATTCTTCTGGATTTTCAATGTTTCTATATGGTCCTCTCACAGCCTCTACCTCCTCACTCAAATCGAGTTCCTTATGCATTGAATGCGTGTTTTACATTTCTGACCCTTAAACAGTCTAGGTGCAGAAACTTTTAAATAAGATGCCCGTAATTAAACACAGATTTGCAAGCTGACCGCACGACTAATTTTTATGGATTTTCATGATATATTAATTTCGAGTAGCGCAATTAAGAACACAGACTGAAAATCTCTCTGCGAACCATGTTTGCTGCTCTGGCAAACTAACAAGACCAATTGAGGTCACCGATAATAGTGACAAACAGGACCTCCAACTTTTGACCGCAGAGATTCTGCATCGGTTAGTTTTTGAAATTCTAGATACACCTAGACCTGTACTCGGGTTGTACGATCTCAAAACTGCCTGTAAACAGGACGCATTGTGATTAGTCATTTAAAGAAATCAAAAATTATGGTGGACCATGCGCTGAGTAATGAGACACTATATAGCAGATTCCTCAAAGCACACATCTACGATTTTACAATAGAATGTGTTAATATGAGAGGAAATTGTCTCAACAAATATGCAATTCACCTGTGAGTTTATCCATCATAAACTTGTGAAGAGGATACCTGTGGTTCACTTAGCCGAAGAATTTTTTAAATGGAACGCTATTTTCATCGAAATAGCTCATAATATTCATTAAACATGACCGTTCCTTTAGAATATGTGTTTGGTGACGCATTTTAAGGAATTATTTAGCAAATACTGCCAAACCTAAACCTTGTAGCCTTGTCATGCGATCTTGCATGACACATGCCAAGATTGTGAGATTCTACAGACTCTAACATGCACTAATTGGGTACGCTAAACCATTCTGGTAGATTAAAATCTTGATTTAACAACTTCCAGTATGTAACTAAGTATATAATCTTTATAGATTAGGTCAATTGTGATTCTATAAACAAACACAAGTGCTAGTCTCCTCCAAGCAACAATAAACCACCGAATTTAGTTTCATTGCGCAATTCAGTTTATTTCACATTAGTTTGAAAAGGACGGTTTGAGCCTGAGTTGCCTTTCAAACTCCTCAATTTGTTTAGATGGCATACAACAACAGATCACCGAATAGTCTTCTCGAAATCTTCCATTCTGGTATGAAGGTCATCTAGTTGGCAATATCTCCTCATTGATAAATGAGAAGGGGCTTCATTATTTTCTAAATTTTCCTTAAAATTCGCGAAGTTAAACAGGTAACATTAAATATAGTCCCCAAATAAAAATTATCTATTAAAGTGGAACATGCAACATCATTGCAATGGCTATTCCACTGGTGTAATATCCTTTTACTGAGTGTTTGCAAACAGTTTTTTTATATGATACATTGCTAGTTTGTGTAGACGACCTCGAAGGACCATACCCGGTCAGGAGGCATTAATAATGTTTGAATAGACAACACTGAAATTCTTCATGATTATGGAACTCGTTCTGGCCCAGCGAATTGCCGCCCTGTTACACTCCTTCCAGTGATCTAAAAAGGTATGGAGCGCATTGTGTGCGAAAGAATTGTGAGTCCCGAAACTTGCTGTCCAGAGAGCAACATGGATTTAGGAAGTCTCGTTCTTGATTGACTATTCTACTGGAGACACTGGATGACTGGACGCAGGCAGTGGATAATGGTGGTTGCGTGCATGCGTGTTACTTGGACATATCAAAGGCGTTTGATCGCGTGGACCATTCCATACTCCTGAGCAAGCTGCACGATGTTGGTATTAATGGGTGCCTTCTAACATGGCTGAGAAGTTACCTTCTTGATCGCAAGGCAACTGTACGTATCGATGTCTGGGGAAATCGAAGCCACTAGCGGTGTCCCACAAGGTTCGATACTTGGTCCGCTTCTCTTTTTGGTCTACATCAACGACCTTCCGAAACTTGTCACAGCCAAAATGGTTCTCTTTGCGGATGATGTTAAAGTTTGGATGCGAATCACGTCAATCGTGGACTGTTTGCGCTTACAAAGCGATTTGGATGTATTGAACAGCTGGTCGGAGCGAAACAAACTTCCATTTAACTTCCGAAAGTGTAAAATGTTGCAAATAGGCAAAGATTTCCCATTCTCATACAACCTTGGATCAAACCAACTTGAATGGACAACCAAAGAAAAAGACCTCGGTGTATGGATTAGTGGAAGTCTTAAGAATAGCATGCAATGCGAAGCAGTGTACAACCGAGCTGGCCGCATGCTAGGTATGCTTCGGCGGATTTTCGGACATTTTCCCCGTGAATCATTCTCATGCTCATAAATACGTATATTAACTCGGTGATGGATTACTCAGTGCAAGCTTGGTCACCGTGGCTACGAAAGGACATCAAGCTGCTCGAGAGGATTTATCACAGAGCAACCAAAATGGTTGACTGCCTCCGCAGACAATGTTGGGGTCAAACGAACCTAAGACTCTTCTAATCAGTCACAAGTTGCTTTCAGCTTTGCAGGCAGCCAGTCGACATTGCATGGAGTTTCCTAAGTGTGTTTGGATAATCACGCCAAAACGTTTTCGGAGAAGGCGGGTTTAATAAAAAAACGACCTAGATAATATTCTTTGCTCAACTTGATATTGAGAGACAATAGGCTGCATTTCGAAGCATTCAGTGGCATTTCGTTGTCTATTGACGAAGTGTGAATCATATCGAGATCCCGTTGCAGGTTCTGCGTGTCGTTTGTGGAGTTTATCTTGCGCCAAAGCTTTGCGTCATCAGCGGAAATAAGCACGGACGACTGCAATAGATTAGGCAAGTCTTATATATATATTAAAACAAAAGCGGCCCGATGACTGATCCTGTGGGACACCCCGTCAACTTTGATCGACTCGGATAGTCCGTTTTTGACTCTCACGTACATCTCACGAGATATCAACCATTCTCTAATCCATGGATGGAGGTTAACCCGTCCTCCGCTAGTGAGTAGTTTCGACGAATGTATTTCGTGATTCACACGATCGAAAGCTATTGGGAAATCGATATAAATCACGTCCACGGAGTTGCCGGCATCCAGTAGCTCAGACCAAGCTTTTTTTGCTAATAGCAAGTTTGTCAGGCAAGATCGTTTTTTTTCCTGAATCAATGCGGTGCCTCGGATATTAAATTATCATTCTTAAATTAATTCCGCAAGGCATCAACTATTATGGACTCGATTACTTTTTATAGTACTGTAAATGACGCCATCGGGTGATAGTTTAATGGATTATTTCTTATACCATATTTGTAAAGGGGACTAATCAGGGCAGTTTTCCAAGTTTATGGTACAAAGCTCGGCTCGAACATCATCGTGAATACGTCAGATGTCGGTATTGCCAACAGAAGACAGATTGTACAAAAATTTTGCATGTATATTGTCTATGCCCTGTGAACCTGTTCTCTTTATCGTCATTAATTAGTGTTTGAACCACGTTGGGCGGAAACTTCACCCCAGCTGTCAGAGTATAAGGACTGTCCATGGGTCGACACTTGTGAGATTACTGATGCAAATTGTTGTCGAAAAACGTTTGCGCAATATTTAAATGATGTCACTATGCCGGTAGAGACTTAAAATATTGAATTTGCATTCGGCTCAATACAGATTGAAACGAGGAGCACTAATATTCATTTGGACAGTGCTTAATCAAACAAATCATCCTTGCAGTCGTTTGTTTCATCTTTCCCATAACACACATCTGAGAGGTCACCAATCGAAACATTACCAACAGCATAGCAGGTTGAACTGCCGCAAATATGCATTTTCCGTTCGCAATGTGCAATTGTGGCGAGTCACACACGCTGCATCGAATTGCTATCTTTGGGTATCTGTTTTTTTATAGGGAAACATTTTTTAAACGTTGTTTCACCACGTCTTCCAGACCTTCAAAGATTTCGAGCTTGCCCTATTTTCGCCGTTGCAACATCCTACGGGACCTCGTCTTCTTCAGTTTCTTCCGGCAGTCAGATTTTCATTATATCACGGGTGACCAAATTATTGTTTGTACGAACAACATCTGATCTGACTTAATTATCCTCTCTCGCGAGAATATAAGCAGCACAACCCTTAGTGGTCAAGTACATTTCAGAGCTTCAAAGCTGTTCAATCTACTCACAAAATTCACGGAAAATTGTTAGCAAAGAAGATAACGAATTCCAAAGAACCACAATATTCTGCTCTCGTTGACTGAGACATCGAGGTTATTAGAATATACGACCTCGCGATTGTTGGTTGTAATCCGATGTTGATCAAGTAATTACCGCGGCTTGATCTGCTTAGTATAATCCGGATAACAGCGCTGAAGAACGAATAGTATGTGAATATTAATATAGACCGGATTAAAACTTGTTCAAAGTCGTAGCGAAGGGAGAATCTGTTTTGGAATTTGCTTGTCTTGGGAATTCGGGTTCATTTTCTGACAAGAATAGTAACAGCATGCGCTGATGGAAAACTTGGAGGCTTTACTTTGAAGAATGGTATTCTAATCCCTACCTATTTGTTCATTAATTTCGTACAAAAGAAGGAAAGTTCATCTGTCATCGGCTCAGATGAAAGGAATGTAGTCAAAGGATGAATCTGTCGAAACTTAAAGCAGTACCTGAAGTAAATGCCGGGTATAGCATTGAATCCAAAATCACAAAATATATTGCTTCTGTTAAATAAAGGATAATAAAGTAATTGAAATTACAGAATGTATTGCCCACCAAAGATGAGTTGACTATGCTGGGGACCAAATTGACTGATGCCCCGGAAATAATTGGTAGGCTTTGTGAATATGTGAGAACAATGGAGTCTTAGCACCAATAAATGTCTGAGAAATATATTGGTTAACATCATTTGTTCAACCCGGTACAGTGAAGTACCATATCGACGAAAATCTTTGGTTAACGCGTAGACCACCTGTTTCTTTGTTCGACATATTCAGAACAACGATTCAGATATACTACGGAAACATTAACAAAAATAATTTACAACAACAATCTACAAACCGGTTGTGCAAATGTTGTGAGCCAAAAGTGCACAAATGTTCCAAATAACAAGCAATAAATTCAGCCAATCCTGAGAAGATAGACTGCCAAATTAATAATGCCAACGGATAAAATTGCAAATACTATGGTGAACAATTGCTCTCAGTTTTCTTCAAATACCACATGCAAAATATGTATATTTTAACGGATGTAAACCAATATCATTTAGTTCAAGAAAACAAAAAAATGTATGTACAAGTGGATGGAAGATGAAATTTGTGTAGAATCAATAAGAATCATGTTGTTTAGATAGAAAATAGGAACGAATTTTACACAAATGTTTTTTATTCAATAGGAAGTCCCACTGATATGACCAGTTTTTGCATCACGGTATCTTCATCCGTTGATCCGATTAACTGCACATAATTTTCGAAAATGAAGCGTGGGCATTTTAATGCAGACGACAAGTCATAAATTAAATTCAGGAAGGGGAGAGGACCAGGTATCAACCATTGGGGAACCTCACTGATCACTTCGCTCTGGTTCGACAGCGTTGATCCTACCTGAACTCTGAATGACATACCTATAATTAAGGCCTTTATCCAAGCAAGTAGACAGCCACGTTTGCTTTTTGTTGTTAACCTAATCTCTAGAAGGCGGCGATTCACGAAATAGTAGGCCTTGCAGAAGTCTTTGAAGAGGTCTTCGACAGGCTTCCCTTCATCCATTCTTTTGGTGGCTGTATTAAGTTTGAGTTCAGTTTAGTTCAGTTTACACAGGGCAGTAAATGTCTGATAAGTTAATCGTGTGTCCAAAAATTCTGTCGGTGAAAAGCTTCAAAGGAGTGCCAAACACTGCCAAATTTGCTTCTTCCTCCTTTGGTATCCTCGTCGTATGCTATGATACGTCAGGTGCGTTGCAGGCAGTCGTTCAATCACACTTATTTTTAGCTGCAACTGAGAAAAACGGAAAGGGTTTATTTTCATCAAGCCGGTTAGAGGTTAGCCAGAGAAAATTTTTGCGTACATTCAAAAACCATAAAAATTTATAGACAAAATATTTTCAGGCTAATTCCATCGAAAGAAGTAATGGAAAAGATCTTGCCACGAGGAATTCAAACACGTTTTAAACTCCTGCTAGCGATACGCAGGCGATCACATCCTCGGACAGCTTATTCCTAAGAGAAGAGACCTGAAGAAATTAGACGTTACTCGTAGAGTTTCCTAGACATACCTTCAACCATTTTGAAATCAGGACATTGAACCTCCTCTAGTATATATATGTCTTTTTGAAAGAAAGGGCTCCAGACTTGCACGCAGTATTCTAATTGAAGCCTAATAATCGGCGTAAGGTAATAAACTCCTCCGGCGTTCTACTTGTCAAAAGAGATTTGTGCAGGTGACGAAAACGCTAAAGAAAAACACTGATGATCTATCCAAGTAATACTATATTCCAGATGGCAATAGACTTTGTGCAATAATAATACAGGGTCCGTGCAAGAAAACCCATGTTTCGTTTTCACAAATGATGTGAAAGTCATCCGATCAACAGATTAAGATCCTGTGATGTAGGACCATAAACGGGTCATAAGCTGAAAATTCGTAAGCACGAATAAAGTCATTCTTCTTCTCCTAATAATATTAATAATAAACACGTTGTGTAAAATTCGTTCCTATTTTCTATTTAAACATTTTGATTCTTCTTGATTCTACACAAATCTTATCTTCCCTTGTTTTGTGTATACATTTTCGTTGTTGTCCTATACATTTGTACATCTCTTTTCTGTTTTATTGAAGTAAATCACTCGTTGAGAAGCGTGAACGTCTGACGCTCCTCCACTTTAATTATCTTTATTTTCATATTATTTTCGTTAATCGCAATTGCTACGAATTTTATCAAACGTGCAAAACGAGAGAGAAATTTATACGGGTGAAAAATAATAATTACTAGTGGCAACGCAATACGAAGCTTGTAGCTGAATATGTAAGTTTGTATTTACACCAATATTTTACTGATTATATTATTATTTTATTGTATCAATAAAACATTACAACGTAACGACCACCGTTTATACGTAAATTATCCACCTATCTCCCTTACAGATGTTGGCATCTCGTGCCTCTGGATATATCGCAGTAACAATTTAAGCTTAGAATACGACTTGGACAATGTTTATTGTAACAAAACTTGCTTTTCAACATATTACGAAACATATATTTCATTTCTCAGTAATTGGTTTTCTCATCCTAGAGCAATAAATTAAACATGGGCATATTTTGTCGTGAGCATCATGAATCACATAGTATTCAATTTTCAAAGCTTTTGAGTGAGCAAGAATACAGTAGGTTCATTAAGCCGTAAGATTAAGCAAACAATGTAACGTTGGTGATGTCATGTGTTTCATCACTAAGTTCATCACTATCATCATTATAGTGAGTTTTGCGAAATCTGAACGAGAACACAGTACAACGTCTTTATTATTGCATAGCAAATACATGTTACAGCCAGTTATTAGAAATTCAATGTCTAATTCACCACATACATTTGAAAGATACCATCATTTGGCTTTCTTAACATAAGGCATTAACACTGGAAAAGATCTTCTTATGCCATACGCCGTAGACCTCATATCCGCCAACGTAACTGCTTCAACAGTTACTATAGTAGGTTCAACGGAAATTATGGTGCTTGTTAGGGACTCGCGGGTTTGGCGTGTGTGCTGCTTAAATTGGAAGTGCACATGTCCCTTTTTCGTTGATCAATGTTTGCCATGTAGGCACGTGCTCTCGCTGGAAAGCGTGAACTTCTGACAATCGTTTGCACATTAATGATCTTGATTCTTTTCTCCTTTTCGGTTAAACCTACTGCTTTGAATTATATCCAACGAGCAATATGCGGGAGAAAATCGTACGGCTGAAAAATAAAAATTGTTAGCGGCAACGCAACACGAACCAGCAACTAAATACGTAAGATTGTATTTACGTTAATCTTCCTAATATTCTATTATACTGTATATACCTAAATTCTATACCTCTCTCTCCTCTAGGTGTTGTTATCTCGTTCCTCCGGACACATCGCAAGATCAATTTGATGGCAGAAGAATACGAGGAATAGAAGGTTTACTGAAACAAAACTTGTTATTCAACAAATTTTAAAATATAAATTTTATTTCACATCCATTGGCTTTCTTAACCTAAGGCAGTAAATTGGACATGGCCATATTTCATAGTGCGATCAAATGCGATAAAATTGTGTTGTGTTGAGACGAGTGAAATGTTGCTCCCTTAGCTGATTGTGCCTCATGGATAACGTTCCATTAGTGAAGCTGCATGGAATTTAGTGAGCTTTTTGAACTATCATGTAGCTTGTGACTTATAAATATTTCTGCATGACATTGTACGTTGGCAAACCACTCATGCTCTGTGAGATAGACAAATAATTTCCACGTAGCTCCCCTCTCACTACATGTGTTAGAGCGTTTAGCTTCATTCGCCCCCTGTAGTCTGCTAGCCTGTACAAGGTGCGCAATTTCGTTCAATAAGATTGCGAGTTTGTGCGAAAGCGTCCCCCCCTCACTCGCTTGAATCGAAAGACAGTCTCAGCCTGAGAAATTACAGTGTATGTAATAATTTCACCACAGAATACCAGCCTTAAATCGGTGACGGCAAATTGACACTGGTTTACAAATCTGTATCATAATTAAAACGTTATATGAATGCGTTGACATGTCAAGTAGGTCAGACAATTGCACAGTGCATTGACAGCGTTATGTGTAACCCAGACTTGTAGCTACTTTGGGGTAGAGAAATGCAGACAGTCTATGTGGAATGAAGGTCATTCCATGTAACGAGACAAATGCGATTACATAGAACAAGAGGAGATAATGAGATGTCATTATATGTAGCGAGACAAGTAAAATGTCTCTTTCCCGTTCTTACTTCATGTGGGAAATTCTTGGAGTGATATGAGCTAATAAAATTGATTTCAATTCATTGAGCATAACCATCTTCTCCTGCTGAAGTAATAAAATGCACAGTAATAATTGAATCAGACATTTCACCCTTAGTAAGCACCAAAGTTCAAAACGTTCCAGATAATCTTCGATTTCTCTGGGGGTTCCATGAATATTGAGAGATCCGAAATTTTGAGGAAACAACATAGCTGATCGCGACGCCAATTGTAATGAATTGTATTGTATTGAAAACAATAAAACAACCTAAGAATAGAAGTGAGAATAAACCACACTCATTATTCGAATTACACGGTTGATAAAGATATCATAACATACACTGGTAGAGTAAATCAGCAGTGCGAACGTTTTAAACTAAAAACCTTACAGTCTCAAATATAAATGCGATTCAATCGGATAAGAGGATTTACTCACAATTTCAATGCAACAGATTAGAACAGAACAAACCCGGAAGTGCATGTCTACACTGTGGAATGCTGCACTATGAAAGGTTTTGCAGATATATGAAATACAGGTGTCACAATTGCGGAATTGTTAGTCATATAAAGAAAGTGTGTCGCAGAACGATTTTGAAGCTAATGACAAGTAAACCGAATAGCACAAGAAACAAAAGCATTTCAAATCTTGTTTTTTTTAACCATTGGTTTAAACGCAGAGAGTCAAAAGAAATACATAAGCATTCGTATCAACGGGAACCTGATAAAACTGCAACTAGATACGGCTTCTGACATTATAATAATAATCAAAGCAACGTGGCAACAATTAGGATGCCCGAAATGTGAAAGAACAACCCATACTGACAGATCAGAATCTGGTAAGCAGTTAAGTTTCGTAGGTAAGCTGCAATGTAACTTTTCATTTCGTGGCGTGCATTCAAATGGTTAATGTTACATTACCGAACTCGAATTTTTGAATGTTCTTGGAATTGACCGGATTAATAAACATGATTTATGGGAATTCCAATTCTGCATATTTGCGAACCATCTAACGTCGATAACCCTCTATGTGAGCTTAGCACTTGGCCAATATCAGAAGACACGTGGTTACGAATCCACATTGATTTTGCAGGACCGAGTGAAGGTATATATTACTTCGTCATTGTTGATGCAGAATCACAGTGGCTCGAAGTGCTTCCAATGCGAGTTGCTTCAACTCAATCGGTGCTATCCACGATTGTGTCCGACAACGTCTCACAATTAACATCTTCTCTTTTTGAACAGTTTTGCAGGTCGTGCGGAATAAAACATGTCTACCACCCCCAGTCAAACGGACAGGTTGAAAGGTTTGTGAACACATTAAAGCGAGCTAGACCCGAAGCAAAGTTAGATGATACGTATCACGACTTCTTGGACACATTCCTATTATCTTACAGATCATCACCGATACATGCCACAGACGATAACAGGTCATCAGCAAAACTATATTTGGGAAGGAAGCTAAGGCAGACATTTGATGCCTTGAAACTAGTAACTGTGCGACAACCGAAATACAGTCGTAAGATGGAGCATCACTTTAACAAATATCATGTTGCAAAACAAAGAATGTTTAACATTGGGAATAGAGTTTATGTACGGAATATGCGATACAATATGGAGGATTGGTTAACAGGAACAATAGTCAGGAATGTTGGAAAAGTTATATACAAAGTATAAGTTGGTAACCTAATATGGACACGCCATATCAATCATTTGAACAGCAGTATTATTGATTATTAATGATTGAATATTATTGATTGTTATTAAAACACTCACCACATATGGCCAGGTGTATACCTTATTACTTAACCGAATTCGGAATTCAAAATTCTCTAGTTACGAACATTTTAGCCTCATAACTATCGTGATTGATAACGCGACCGACGTCTCTGGTTCACCTGTTAATCAGTGGCTACATTCTCTTGGTTACTAGCATATGTTTACTACACCCAGACATGGATTAGTTGGAACATTAATAGGTACGCTAGAACGTGCAATTCCTTATTGTTCCACAACTACATTTATTGAACTTCTTTGTTTATGGACAATTTCTTGCGTCAATTTGATAATAGTTAACCATAAATCGGATCTATATGTGTAAGCAGTTAACTCTCAATGAAAGTCAACATTATAAAAAAACCATCGTTTCACAGGAATCACATATGCGTAGTTGTGATTTTTCTAACACGATTTAACTATTATTTCAATGCACTCGATAATTGTATTACTTATCAACGGCTGTTAGCTCTGTATTCTCGTTTTTAAACTTATATATCATATATATATACAGTGGAACCCGGTTACAATGAATCGCTGGGGAGAGAGTAAAATTTTCGTTATAAGCGGAGTTCGTTGTAAGCGAGTTGCGACACTGACAGTCCAATCTCACGTTTTCTGAAGTAGCTGGCGATACTCTTTTGTTTAAGTTTTGACTCCGCCACTGCCTCGATCTCTCTCTCCACAAATTCAAGTTCTCTTTCGACGTCTCTTCCTTTTATTCTAAAAAATCTGCAGAGATCAAGAGCACTCCCGGCATCTTTCACAGACGGTGTCTGACTGAGTGATTGCAATTTGTCATGAGTCTGTGATTACCAATCACAGAGAATTCACGTGATTTTCTTGTGCGTGCGTGCGACTCAGTTAGCACACTGTAGGCCAGGCTGCCTGTGTCTCGCCAAGCTGTGTGTCAGTTCTATTCTTAACGCACTGCAGGCCAATCTTGACGGAGCGTTGCGGGTTAAAAGCCAGACAAAGCGAGTTCGTTGTAAGCATGTACTTTATTGAACAAACATAGCTGTCGGGAAAGTGTACGGTGTTCGTAATAAGCGAGATTCGTAACGAACAGTTCGTTGTACGCATGTTTCAAATAAGCTTGCAGATAGGGAATTTATTTGGGAAATCATGGTGGTTCGTTATATGCGGGAATTCGTTGTAAGCGAGTTCGTTGTAAGTGAGTTCCACTGTATATATATATATATATATATATATATATATATATTTCACAGATTGATTAAGTATAACATATTGCGTTATTAGACTGTACAACAAAATCGATACACGTGCATATAATTTACTTGTCCTGCCATTCAAACGAGCTTTGCTATAGACAACCTGAATTTTTAGTTTAACTTTCTTGGCTATCAGGCCTGTATACTTTTGATTTGTAAGTAATCGCACCAAATAAATTTGTTTTTGCTAATATACACAAACCACAAAACCTTGAGCGTTCGTTCATTGACATCTGATTGGTCGGTTATTTGATTATCTAAAATTATTCATTTACACAACCTAAAGCGTTTGTGACAATTTCGTCAGCTTTGATTGGTCGGTTATTTGATTGGCTAAAATTATTCATTCACACAAACTACAGCGTTTGTGTAAATATCGTCACATTGCTATCACTCGACATCCGTGGCTTCGGAGCGTCATCACCTCACTGTACTCAGCCTATTCACCGAAACTGTAAAGCAAACGAGTTGATGAATTCCAAAAGACCCAGAACTGATGATTCCGATAGTATTGACAAGGTGCATGTGGAATATTACGACCCTAAAACTGGTAAAACAGCAATCCTATTTACTCGGATACCTGACATTGCTCGACGTGCCTACTATTATCCGGATACCAGCCCCGAGGAACGAATAGTTTGTGAATATTCAGCTGGACCTCATTGGACCTTGTCTAAAGCAGCAGCGACTGTAGAATCTTCTTTAAAGAATGGGATTTTGCCTGATTTGGATATTCAGGTTTATTTTCTGATCGAGTATTTCCTGACAAGAATAGTAACGGCAGAGAATGATGGAAAAGTTGGTGCCTTCAGTTTCAAGAAGGGTCTTCCAATCCCTCCCGATTTGTTCATTGATTTTGTAAGAAAGGATGGAAGTTTATCTGTCCTCGGCCCAGATGAAGGGCATCCACAGATATACGAAGGTCTGGCCGCTTGGCTGTTGATTCAAGCTAGTATCCACAAATACCTATTTGACAATGTGAGGAAACGTTATGCTGACGATCTACTACTAAACCTCTGGAACCTGTCCTCGTCTCCTCCTTTCAATATTCCTGCGAGAGATTTGGTGGGATACCCAACTGAAGGTATATCTTTCATACAAACAGCTAGGCATCCTAAAATATTGTTCATGGCATCATTATACGATTATTACTCAATCGCAGGATCCGAGGAAAGGTTTATGTCGATTCGTCTCTCAACCGGAAAAACTCGTTATCAGGACCATCTGGCAATTTTCTTGATGGATGCAGCACTTTCTAGCAAGCTTTATACCCGGTCTGAATTTTTAGTACTACTTGTTACCGGGAACCTTGCCAAGGATGCCTCTCGAGTTTTTAAGCCTGGTCAAGGGATTGATAAACCATATTCGCTGACTCCATACTCGCGGTCAATGGGGTTAATAAAGAAAAGTACATATTCTTTAAGGCAGAACCCTTACTTCTGCACATATACCGCGATCATTATTGCTTGCACAGGGGTTCCTAATCAGACGCTAATATCAATTCCGTCTGTTCATCTGGATTACGAGATTACTGCCGCAATTAAATTCTATAAATACGTTGTCCGTGTTCGAGAATTGGAAAATTCCGAGGTTGAATCTGTCGAACGTGTAAGCACTTACGCCGGGCCTAGTAATGAATCCAAAATCACAAAAGATATCGCCTCTGTTCAAGATAGGATAATCAAAGAATTGAAACTCCAGAATGGATTGCCCACCCAAGATGAGTTGACTATGCTAAAGACCAAATTAACTGATGTCCCGAAAAGAAATGGTACGCTCTGTGAATATGTAAGAAGAATGCAGTTTTGGCATCCAGAGAAGCTGTAGCTCTCGTACATTGTTTATCCTTATTCTAAAAACGTTTTTCAGTGTTATTATTGTACCGTATCTTGCATTATGTTTTAATGTTTTGATACAAGATATATACACTTTTTTGAAGTCGACTCACATTTTTTTATTTGCATGCTTGTGGATTCTTTTGATTGGACTGACTGTTTCTGTAGCGACTAACAATCTCGATATCAATTCCGTATTCGGTTGAATTTTCAAAAATCTTTTTCCCGGAAAAAAGATGAATATTTTAAAGGATTTATATTCTCTAAACACAAAGTTAGTTACAGCTATTTTATATAATTTCTTCGTTTCTATTTTGAGTATATTTCCGCTCGAAAGCATTTTGACTCACCATTTGTTTTATCAACTTAACAAACACTCGTTGAAAAGCGTGAACGTCTGACGCTCCTCCACTTTATTTATCTTTATTTTGAAATTCTTTTCGTTCAACGCAAATGCTACGAATTTTATCAAACGTGCAAAACGAGAGAGAAATTTATACGGGTGAAAAATAATTGCTAGTGGCAACGCAATACGAAGCTTGTAGCTGAATATGTAAGTTTGTATTTACACCAATATTTTACTGATTATATTATTATTTTGTTGTATCAATAAAACATTACACCTATAATAACGTATCGACCACCGTTTATACATAAATTATCCACCTACGTTCCTTACAGATGTTGGTATCTCGTGCCTCTGGATACATCGCAATATCAATTTGAGCGTAGAATACGACTTGGACAATGTTTATTGTGACAAAACGTGCTTTTCAACAAAATACGAAATATATATTTCATTTCTCAGCAATTAGTTTTCGCATCCTAAGGCAATAAATTGTACATGGGCATATTTTGTCGTATAAATCACATATTATTCAAGTTTAAATTTAACGTTGGTGATATCATGTATTTCATCAATAAGTTCATCACTATCATCATTATCGTAAGTTTTGCGAAATCTGAACGAGAACACAGGACAACTTCTATATCACTGTAAATACAATACAGGTTACAGCCACTGACAGAACAGATATATTAGAGATTCAATGTCCACTTCACCACATACATTTGAAAGTTACCATCATTTGGCTTTCTTAACCTAAGGCATTAACACTGAAAAAGACAATATCAGAAGTCATGTGATGCGTCACATCCCAGCGTTACATGGAAGGGAAAATGTTACAGGAATGCATTTACATATCAAGTATGCCAGACAATTGCACGGTGCATATGCGGCGTTATGTGTAACCTGTTGAATACTTCGTTAGAAAAAGGCAGACAGTTTATGTGAAATGGGGGTCTTTCAATGCACCGAGAAAAAGAGATGACATTGTGCGTGACAAGATAAGGATATGTACTGAAACAAGTGAAAAGTCACTGTCAAGGGCACATCTAGTTCAACCGTGCTTATGAACGCCGAGAATATAATTGTTCATAAACATTATTCAACAATCAGTCTGGGTTACATCACGCTGCATATGCACGGTGCAATTTTTGACCTACTTAATATGTAAATGCCTTCCTGCAACATTTTTCCTTCCATGTGACGCATCAAGACATTTTAATCTTGTCTTGACTTGGCGAAGTAGCCATTGAATCTCTAATAGGTCTGTTCGCAATCACGATCAAATGCATTTCGAAGTATTCAGCGGCCTTTCGTTGTCTTGGTACCAGGTCTAAATCAAATCGAGATCCGGTTGCAGGTTCTGCGTGTTGGGGAATTTGTTGGTATTCAACCTGCGTATGGGGTGCTGCACTATTTCAGAATTGATGCATATATCGCTTATTGTCTCTGGGACAATTGGTGCTGACAATTCCGATGGTTGTAATGCATCCTTGGGGGTGAAAACTCGTGAATAAAAATTATATGGTACGTTAGCGGTTTCCAGCACAGAATCAGTTATTTCGTTTTCTGTCATGATCGGAAAAAACACGGGTTTCAGCTTCGTAGTGTTGTTAACTGTTCAATAACGCAGTTTGGGATTTCGCTGCATTCTTGTTGCCAGCTGAAGCTGGTGATATTTGTCAATCCTCCTGGATGAGATTTGTTTCTATTCTATCTATTTAGTCTTTTTGCATTATCAATCTATTAGCGTTGCACACGTTTTGAAATAGCAGTACGATGTGTTCGCTTCAACCGAGATTATGGTGTTTCTGAACATCTTCAACGGTCGTGGTTTCAGATGTTAAGACTACATCTAGAACCGATGTTCGTTGCAAATTTCGTTGAACTGGTTGAAGGCTGAACTTGACAAGTATTTGTTGGCCAGATCCAACCTCGCACCCGAATACACAAGCTGACTTTCCATATTGATAAAACAAATGTGGTTATTGTAAAGCATTCGCCTTTTGGACCATTGAAACTTTGGAATACTTTGAATTCGAAAACATGATTATACAAGTGGATGTAATCGAACACTTCGCAAAATTTGTAGTCTAGTGATCGGGTGGATTATCTACTCGGTTATATAGTTGAGGCAAATTGAAGTTTCTCATAATCAATAATTGCGAATCGCGCTGTTTTTCGACGTACTGCATTACTTTCTAAGAGGTTTTCGTTATGCGCATCCGATGATGATGGTGAACGGTAAACTACACAAACGATGCAACTGTCGCCTGATTCGAGTTTCGAGTTACACCATGTACTGTCTCCCAGATTGAGATCAGTGTCTGTAACTACGGTACTGTATAAACGTTCGTGGTGGTAAACAGCTGCTTCACCACCTGCTCTTAAGCAGTCTATCCGAAACCGAGTCATGTTTGGAATAAAAAGCTAGTGATCGCACATGTGAGGTTGGAACCTTATCTCAGTTATTACTGACGTCGAGTGTATGCTGATCACAGAGATCCTTCCGTTCAGCTATTTTTAGAAGGCATTTTGCGTTTGTATATAGGCGATTGATTGCGGTTTTAGTGAAACGTGATGGAGCTGGGAGCTCGTCTATTGTCTGACCCTTCGAGAGTTGGACATTAGTTGTTTTTCGGGATTGCTGCAGTGCATCGAATCGGAGTCTTGTCTGATTGTAGAGGCCGTTATTCATTTAGCGGCGCGATTCGCAATTACTGATTATGGAAGACTTCAATCTGCCTCAAATATATAACCGAGTAGATCATCCACCCCGATCAATAGAATATAAATTTCGCGAACTGTTTGATTGCATCTCATTGTAAATTCATGTTTTCGAATATACACGACAAAGAAATTTGCAACAGACATCTGTTTTATAACTAGTCTTATCCTATAAAACCACGGACATTGAAGATATTCACTCTCAGCTCGGTCGAACCAACCATATCGTACTGGTCTTTCAATACGTGTGGAACGCCAGTAGAATTGTAAAGCAAACAATACGAAATCGAAAGGTTGATAAGATTGGTCTGATGGAATCAATGTTGGATTTCGATGAACGTAATATAAATTTCCGTGATCCGGACTCTTATTTCACAACCCTGACAGATTACATCATCAGTATGATACATTTCAATTCTAAATATGTCCCGAAACATAATAGCAAAGAACCACACTTCATATTTCACAGCCGCGCTAAAAATGATTGACAAAGCAAAATTTTGTCATCAGTTATTCACAGGGTCCCAGAACAGAATCGACCTGGGAAACCATTCGCGAATTGCGGAATCAAGTCACAAATCTCATACAGGAGGATAAACAATATCATCAGCTTATGCTGTCAGTAAGAATGCAGTGAAATCCCAAACTGCTTTAGTGAACCGTTGACAAAACTGCGGAGCTGAAACCCGGTGTTTTTCCGATCATTATGAAAAACGGAATAACTGATTCTGTGCTGGAAAACGCTAACGCTCTCTCCAATTTTTATCCACGAGTTTTCACATCCAAGGTTGCATTACAACCATCGGAATTGTCAGCACCAATTGTGTCGGAAACTATATGCGATATATGCATCTATTCTGAAATAGTGCAGCACCACCTACGCAGGTTAAATATCAACAAGTTACGGGGAGCGGACGGAAGCACACCTGCAATCCTAAAGTTATGCGACAGTCAATTAAGCAAACTACTTTGTGATTTATTCAATCACACTTTTTGGGGGGTGTTGTTCCGACTGACTGGAAAAGAGGAAACATAACACCCATCTACAAAGGTTGAACTCGTTCTAACTCATAAAATTACTCCCCTGTTGCACTTCTTCCAGTGATCTCAAAAGTTATGACGCGAATTGTGTGCGAAAGAATTGTGAGTCCTCTCAAAGCCAAAGATTTCTTGTCCAGAGAGCAAAATGGATTCTGAAAGTCTCGTTCTTGCTTGACTAACCAACTGCACACAATGGACGACTGGACGAAGACAGTGGATGAGAGTGTTTGCGTGCATGCGTGTTACGTGGACATATCAAAGGCGTTTGATCGCGTGGTCCATTTTATACTTCTGAGAAATCTGCACGATTTTTGTATCATTGGTTGCCATTTTTACCTGCCATAGAAGTTATCTTCTTGATCGCAAAGCAAATGTACTATCAGTAGTGTGATGTCTGGTGAAAGTGAAGCCATTAGCGGTGTCCCACAAGGTTCGGTACTTGGTCTGGTTCTCTTTTTGGTCAACATCAACGAACTTCCAAAACTTGTCACATCCAATATGGTTCTCTTTGCGGACGATGTTGAACTTTGGATGCGAAACACATCAAGCGTGAACTGTTTGTGCTTACAAAGCGATTTGGATATATTTATCAGCTGGTCGGGGCGAAAAAACTTCCATTCAGCATTCTAAAGTGTGAAATTTTGCAAATATGGTGAAGATTTCCCATTTTCTTACAACCTTGGATCGAAACAAGTAAAATGGATAAAAAAAGTCTCTCACACCGTTGGAAGCAGTCCCAGGCGCTGAGCTCTACGCCAATCGAGCTGTAACTTATAACCGGTATCTGCTGCTTATCCGCAGAAGCGGAATGGACTGTCCTCTCCTTTGGTGCGTTGTGATGTCGGGAACGTGTACAGTTTTCGTAATAGGCGAGATTCGTAACGAACAGATTCGTTGTACGAATGTTTTAAATAGGCTTACAAAGAAGGAATTTATTTGGGAAATCATAGTGTGTTCGTTCAAACCGGGAATTCGTTGTAAGCGAGTTCTTTGTATATGACTACACAGTGCTTATTCCCGATTCGAGACTGAACTGTTGAAGCTATTTTCATTGTGTACGTGTATGTTTTACCTGGAACTCTCTAACTTATAATGTTTCACATTCACCCAACTTACTTATATTCAGATAGAACTTGGACAATTTCATGTCGACTAATACAAACTTTGAACCTATATATTCACACCTTAAAAGCGTTGAACTTTGAACCCATGAATCGAAGTAAACTATATATCTTGACCCGATTGATTTACATGTGCCATCCAACCGATTGAAAACAGTTTCTGCCCTATGGATTTTGTTGTGATTTCTGAACTGCTCAGTAAGCAAACAAATCCCGTTTTACTATCCATGTTATTCGTAATTCCCATATTATTCTGTGGTTTTTGTAAAGCTATATGCTTTTAAGACCATTAAAATTGAATTGAATTGAATCGGCGAATTGCATCTTTTCTAGTACATTAACAAGCTTAAAGGCTCTGTGATATGTGATTCAGATGTAAAATATCTTATTGGAGCCATGGTTTCCAGGCTTGTACAGCATAGCCTAGCATCGGGTGTATATATTCAAAATTCAAGATTCAAGAATTTATGGTCACAAAAAAGCACATAGCTTCACAATTAACATATCAAAGTAAATATGCGTTCAATGAGAGGTATAAAAAAAAACAATTATACGATGTCACTGGAGTCAAGTAATATGCTTACCCTGAGTCAATACACAGGCATTGTCAAATCGTTATGTAACAAATAAGTGTCCAAGTTTCGAGTGAATGTTTTGGTCACAGGGAGAGGTGATCATTGCTTCGGGAAGGCATTCCACAGGAAACAGACACGTACCGAATAGAAATATCGGCGACAGTCAGTACAAGAATGGGAAATTTGTAGTGCCGCTGAGTGGCTACGTGTAATTCCTGACTCACGGTATTTGAACAAATATTTGAGTGGATGATCTGGACTATTCAATATTTTGTATGTAATAATAACGTCACTTCGAAGTCTACGTTGAATGGGAGTGGGGGGCTTTAGCTTTGTCAACCTTTCGTCGTATGTAAGGTCTCGAAAACCACGCACGAGTTCGGTTGCACGATGATATATCCTGTCAAGCAAGAATATATCTATTTTTTATTCACGGAGTCCATGCCTGCTATGCATGTTCCATTGTGGGAATTAAGTAGGTCTTCATGATGCTTGGCAACGTTCCAAGCGTAAAGGTTCTGAAAATCCGTCAAAGTATACCTAGAAGCTTTGAAGCACACTTGTAAATGACCTCACAATGTACGCTGTTCTTTAGGCTGCCACATATCCAGACTCCAAGATCCTTCTCCGATTCGGTTCAGCTCAAAATCGTCTGCCCAAAGTGATATTCGTACTGAAATGGCTTACCAATTTGCAGTAACTTGCATTTTTTGGAAATTGAAAGGCAGTTTATTTTTAACTGACCATTCGTGTAGTACATCTAAATCACTTTGCAGTTTTACGCAGTCTGCAGTTGATTTTATTCGCATCCAAAGTTTAACATCATCTGCAAAAAGGACTAACTTGCATGAGAGCGTCTCAGGTAAATCATTGATGTAAACTAAGAAAAGCACTGGTCCGAGGACGGAACCTTGTGGTACACCTCTGGAGGTATCAATGGCTCGTGATTGTACCCCGTTAACTCCAACGGTTGCCTTGCGCACATTGAGGTAGCTTTCGAACCATACGAGTAGCTGCCCGTCAATACCAATCTGTTTCAGCTTTTGTAGCAACTGGGAGTGATCGACTCTGTCGAAAGCTTTCGACATATCCAGATAACACGCGTGCACACTGTCTCCTGCGTCAATCGTATGCATTATGAGGAGAAAACACCGTGGTAGAAAACGTTCAAATACCCGACGTAACATGTAGAGCAGCCGAGACTCGTTTTTGTAAACGGCTTCGCATTGTGGACAATTTTTCAAACTACTGCTACTGCGGACACCCAGGTTCTTTTCTTCCAAGGTGTACTTCAGGCTTCTGTCACCGACTTGTATGGGTATAAAATGCCAAGGTCACGAAAGATCTAAATGATTCAAAGTGATTCAAAGTGATTCAAAGTTGTAATGGTCTAAAAAGCATTTAGCTTAACAATAACCATAGGATGGAGTTATGAAGTATATACAATAAAAAAGAAGAACAGGAAAACTCATGTAGTGTAAATCGTATCAAAGTTTGGGTTGTCTCTCAAGTGTTTGTCCAAATTAGCTTTAAAAATATCCAGGTTGGCTGAGTGTGTAACAGTGGAGGGGAGGGTGTTCCATGTTAAACTTACACGTACAGCATACGAATATCTTCGACAGTTCAATCTTGAAGTGGGAATAAGCACTGTAAGTTCATGTTTCCGATTGGCACGGGGTGGCGAGCGTGTGAAAAGTTTGGACAAGGGATGGTTAGGGACGTGCATAATGTTGTACATCAGTATGAGGTCACCTCTTAGTCGACGACAGCGAAATTCGAAAAGATTGAGACTCCTCAAACGTTCTTCATATGGTTTAGCAGCTAGTCCGGGTACAAGCTTTGTGGTTCGGTGGTAAATACGCTGCAGAAGATTGATGTCTTTCTGAAGCCAGGGTGACCAAGCCTGAACAGCGTATTCCATCGCTGGTCTCAGATAGGTGTTCATGATACGGGGCACCGACTGATTGGAGAATCTGCCGAAAATTCGTCTCAATAACGCCAATACTTGTGACGCCTTTTGTAAGCCGCTTTGCACTGCAGTGAAGTCTTCAGACTTGAACTGGTCCAAACACCCAAATCCTTCTCTTCAGTTGTCCAGACGAGTTGGTGGGACCCAAGAGTGTAGTTGTAATTAACAGTCTTTCCAATGTTTAACACCTTGCACTTTTGACAGTTGAATGGTAGTTTGTTTCTCAAAGACCAATCGTGCAATGTGTTTAGATCCTTCTGCAAAGTTTCACAGTCATCATTTGTACGTATGCTTCTCCAAAGCTTTATATCGTCTGCAAATAACATAATCTTGCATTTAACACGCTCGGGAATGTCGTTTGCGTAGATCAAGAACAAAATCGGTCCGAGGACCGAACCCTGGGGCACTACGCTCGTAATTTTGAATGGTTCCGATAAGGCGCCGTCAATTCTGACTTGGGTGATGGGTGATTTTTTTCCGCTACTAAACTCTCTAGCACTTTAGAAATTACTGGCAACAACGTAACTGGTCTATAGTTCGCAGCGTCAGATCGACTCCCGCCCTTGTAGATTGGTGTGATGATACCAGATTTCCATTCCGCGGGAACGATACTATTTTCGAGCTAAATTTGGAATAATGTGCTGAGTGGACCACACAATGAGGATGCGCATCGTTTGAGGATAAAAGGAGTGATTCCATCTGCTCCTGGTGACTTTGCGGTATTCAAACGAAGAAGTCTGAGCATGACACACTCATTGTTTATTGAGATTTCATTTAGTATTTCATTGGAAAAGCCGATCGAATGCGGCGTAAGATGCACTGATTCCTTGGGGCAAAAACTTTGCAGTAGTAACCTGCAAGAACTTCGGCAGCCTCGAACGCAGTCGTAGTTAGACCATGAGGTGTGCGTAGTGCTGAGATTCCTGGCTTAATTTTTGATGTAGTATTAACGATCTGGTACAGGACTTTGGGGTTCCGCTCCATCATGGTCAGTAGTCTTGCCTGATGAGACTGCTTATCCTCGGTGATAAGAGAGGTGACCTTGTTCCTCAACAAACGATATGTTTCCCAATTATCTGGCATCGGATTGTGGACATAGGTTTTCCATGCATCGTTGCGTATCTTAATCCACTTCCTTGTGCGGCTTCTCAACGTGAAGGTAAATCGTTTTTTCGCTGTCTTTGGCACAAATCTGGAATGTAGGTTTATTTCATCACACAGCTTCTCTATGAAGTTTACCCAAGAACGATGCACGTCCGTGGTGTCTGGTTTCCAGTCAGAAATCGTTCGAAGAGCATTGTGAAGACTTCCAATATCCAGTTGTAGTTTTGTTTTGTTGATGTCATTCGTTCTCTCAGCTTGACAAACATAATCGAATAAGATCTTGGACTTTTGCATATTCAATGACAGTTTATTTTCGGATTACCTGTTGTACAAATCATTTGAATCGTTTTACAGCAAAATACAATCATCGGCATGGCTGATTTGCCTACGTGCTTTAATATCGTCAGGAAAGAATTTCATCCGTCCTCATGTTGAATATGCTATACCGGCATGGGATCCTTGGTTGAAAAAAGATATTCTGCTGTTAGAAACTCCACAGCGCAGAGCGACAAAACTCGTCCTGGTACTATCAAATTATCCATACGAAACGCGACTTAAATTATTGAATTTGCATTCGGCTGAATACAGACGGAAACGAGGAGCACTCATATTCATTTGGACAGTGCTTAATCAAACAAATCATTCTTGCGGTCATTTGTTCCATCTTTCCCATAACACTCATCGGCGAGGTCACCAATTAAAACTTTACCAACAGCATAGCAGGTTGAACTGCCGCAAATATGCATTTTCCGTTCGCAATGTGCAACTGTGGAACAGTTTACCTACTCATGTGGCACAATCTGGAACTGTTGAAGTTTTCAAAAAATCACTTGACATCCACATGGAAAAGTAAGTTTTTTATGTTTGATAATAATCTAACAATATTTTGATATTTTTTTACCATCCGACCCGATGTACATTTTTGTGGGTCTTGTAAAGCATAGCTTTTTAACTGCATATAATCTATGAATAATCTATGAATATGAATAATCACTTGGTACTGGCAAATCCTTCATATAGATTGGGAACAGTATTAGTACAAGCAATACTCCTTATGGAATACCGCTAGTGACATCGATTTTCATCGATAATAGGCCGTCCACACGAACTGTGATGTGTCTGTTGCTGAGGTAATCACGTATCAATTCATACAGTCTTCCAAAAATACCGTGTTTCTTAACACATTACCTCCCGGCGATCTCATATGAGATCACTTAAAAACAACAGATTACCTAATTATCTGTCTGTATATAGGCATATATAACCTTCATGCTATATCTATTAGATATATTTCTCTGATATGCACATGAGATTCAAAATAAATTCGCTTTAAATTAATTGATATACAAGCTTGAATATATCGAAATTGTACTCATGAGAACCGTTATGGGAGATTTATTCATAGATTTATTCATAGATGATATGCAGGTAAAAAGCTATGCTTTACAAGACCCACAAAAATGTACATCGGGTCGGATGGTAAAAAATATCAAAATATTGTTAGATTATTGTCAAACGTGAAATCATACTTGTCCATGTGGACATCCAGTGATTTCTTTAAAACGTCAATGGTTCCAGATTTTACCACGTGACTAGTTCAACTGTTCCATAATTGCACATTGCGAACGGAAAATACGTATTTGCATTTGGGTTAAGCTCGTTCAAGAGTAAATTATGATCAACTCTATCGAAAGCTTTAGAAATATCAAGGTAGCACGCATGAATACAGTACCCCGTATCTACAACCGTCGTCCAATCGTCTGAGGTTGTCAGCAAATTTGTTAGACAAGAGCGATTTCTGCGAAATCCGTGTTGGGCAACTGTCAAACGTTCGTTCGTTTCCAGATGTTGTACTATTTCTGCGGTTATTATTTGCTCAAAAGTTTTGATACTGAAGACAACAATGTCACCGACCTGTAATTGTTAACATCAGAACGGCAACCACCTTTGTAAACGATTGTTATTTGTCCCAGTTTTCAGTCTTTTGGCACCACACCAGCTTGAAACAAATTATTGAGCATGCAAGATAAAGGTTCAGAGAGCTGCGCATGGCAGGTTTTTAGCAGCTTTGGATTTATCTCTTCTGGTCCTGGAAAATTCTTTACGTTTAATTTTCGTAAGTGCTGCGCTACCACCATCGGAGTAATCAATAATTCACTCAACGTTGTTCGTTTAAATCGAATGATTGGTTCCTGATACAGCTTCGCAAAAACTCCGGCATAAACGTCTGCTAACAGGCCAGCGGTCTGTTTAATGGCTTCAGTGAAGCCGGACGAATTATTTAAGGCAAAGTCTCCTGGTTTAATATTCGTTCCATCGTTTACGAGTCTATATAAAAGCTTCGGATTCTGCCGCATCTGAGAAATCAATTGCGATTGGAAAGCTTGTTTATCATCTCGAATTAAGCTGATAACTTTGTTTCACAGTTGTGCGAATTGTGCCCAAAAACCAGCTGTGTTGGTAGCCTTGTGAAACTCCCATGCTATTGCGCATATGTTTCATACACATTTTAGCCCTGCTTCTTAGTATAAATGTCTTGCGTTGAGAAGTTTTCTTCCTCAAAAATAAGTTTCAGGGGCTGTAAGAGATAGCGCCAATGACTATTCGGATCGCCGTAATCCAGTTGTGTGAAACTAGTGCTTTGTAACTCGGCACACAGAGCATAATTGTTCACGCTTCCGTCGCATTTCGTTCGGTCCCTGTTGTGCCTAGCGCTACAAACATACTCGCATGCTAGGAAAACGTGATCGTTTTGTCCGATTGGCGGTTTATAAACGATATTCTCTACAGCGGTGGTATCTGATGTAAGTATTAGTTTCAAGGTAGCAAGGCCGGTCTGATCCACTCATTCGAGTAAATCCAAAAACAGGGTTATAAACGGGTGTGTAATCAAAGGCGGCTCGAAGTTCATATTCAAGTGTCTCTGATGGATTATAAAAGAGGCTATATAGCTACGGAAAGTTGCAATCCACCAGTAACAATACTTGAGAATTCTACCGCGTTGTTACATAGCGCAAAGCACTAATCAGTTTATCGCTTAGGTCGAGATTTGCTGGTGGAGAACGATAGATCACTCCAATAATTTTCTAGAACAGAGAACGCTGGTTTCATGCGAGTTTCTAGCAAGGAATCAATATTAAGTTTGATTTTTTTTAAAACATGATTCAAATGTGACGATTCGCTTCTCTAAGATCAGTTCCATATTTATAATTTCTACAGTTGCTGGATCGGAGGGACCTCGTGAACTCTGTCCAATGGTATCGCGGGAGTCTGCATGAGCGCAAGCTGTCCGCAGCTGCTTTCAATCAATTGCGAATAGAGTTTCGTGATTTTGTGAACGACTGCAGCTGCAATCCGATCCCGCCCTACATGATTGCCCCTTTAGGATTAACTGAAGAAACTGAATCTAACGTGGGTGATGACGATTGAAGATGAAATACTTGTCGATTTGGAATTTGTTATCAATAAAAATTTATCTGTTTTCAAGCGTTCTTTTAACCATCATTTTAATGGCCTTGCCCTGAACGAGTATACCGGGTCTGCCTATGTATTATTTGTTGATCGTTAGCCCCGTTAGTAATGTACTTTTGCTCATGTTGACCGCTGTGTTAAGTTGAATTGGGTTGCTGTGTGGTTACAGCAATGTTGTCGGCATAGCGACCACTGACCTAGGTGAAACCATGCTAGTGGGCTCAAGGTTTTTAATGGTCTAAAAAGCAACAAGCCTAACAACAACCATAGGATCGTAAAAATTGAAATTTAAGTTTATAAACAATATAAGAACATAGATTAAACAGTATATAAGTTTTCTGTAAACGAATAATGCAATAAAAATTCGTCTAATTTCGTTTTAAAGTCATGTAAGTTAGTGGTTTGCAAGGCCAAATCAACACCATCTGCCTCGGCGACGCGTCTAAATGGAATGGAATCAAAAACTGATTGACTTGGTAGTGTTTCTATTGAACTTAGTGGTGCGGTTGAAGGTAAACTGTTCCAACTAAAACAGACACGGACAGAGTAAAAATACCTACCACATTTCATGCACGATCTACACTACACACACACGTTAGTGTATCAATTGTTTTCACAACCAAGATAACACAGAACGTCTGAAATTGACCCCTCACGGTCGACACATTTTAGAAACATTTCATGCTTTCAGATGAGAAGGTGTGACAGCTGGGAATAAAATGTTCCGTTTTATTTTTAATCTGATTAGGTTTGTGGAGTGCACGCCATTTGAATTCGTCTGGCTGTAACAACGTGCAAACGAAACAAAATATGACTGCGCATTCGGTACAATTGTTACAGTACAAACAGTACATTTATTCTCTTATGAAACTCATTACCGTCGGGTGTTGTGCATTTACCTATTGAAAGGATTTTCATCAGCATGGTTAAGTTAATCCAGTTAGCATGTAATGCAAACGTTTCTATCTATCTATCTATCTATATGTCTATCTATCTTCCTATCTATCTATCTATCTATCTATCTATCTATCTATCTATCTATCTATCTATCTATCTATCTATCTATCTATCTATCTATCTATCTATCTATCTATCTATCTATCTATCTATCTATCTATCTATCTATCATCTATCTATCATCTATCTATCTATCTATCTATCTATCTAGCTATCTATCTATCTATCTATCTATCTATCTATCTATCTATCTATCTATCTATCTATCTATATCTATCTATCTATCTATCTATCTATCTATCTATCTATCTATCTATCTATCTATCTATCTATCTATCTATCTATAATCTATCTATCTATCTATCTATCTATCTATCTATCTATCTATCTAATCTATCTATCTATCTATATCTATCCATCTATCTATCAATCTATCTATCTATCTATCTATCTATCTATCTATCTATCTATCTATCTATCTATCTATCTATCTATCTTCTATCTATCTATCTATCTATCTATCTATCTATCTATCTATGTATCTATCTATCTATCTATCTATCTATCTATCTACCTATCTGGTCCAAATACCCAAATCCTTCTCTTCAGTTGTCCAGACGAGTTGGTGGGACCCAAGAGTGTAGTTATAATTCACGGTCTTTCCAATGTTTAGCACCTTGCACTTTTAGAAGCTTAAAGGTAGTTTGTTTCTCAGAGACCAATCGTGCAATGTGTTTCGATCCTTCTGCAAAATTTCACAGTCATCATTTGTACGTATGCTTCTCCAAAGCTTGATATCGTCAGCAAATAACAGAACCTTGCATTTAACACGCTCAAGAATGTCGTTTGCGTAGATCAAAAACAAAATCGGTCCGCGGACCGAACCCTGGGGCACTACGCTCGTAATTTTAAATGATTTCGATAAGGCGCCGTCAACTCTGACTTGGGCACTCCTGTCGCGTACATAGTTTTCTAGCCAAGCAAGAAGTTTTCCTGTTATCTCGTGCAATTCAAGTTTCTGGAATAAAATACTATGATTGACGCGGTCGAAAGCCTTTGACATGCCTAAAAAGCATGTGTGGATGGCGTAACCACTGACCACACATTCAAGATTCAAGATTCAGTCCAGTCGTTTAAGGTGAGCAAGAGATTAGATAGACATGGGTGATATTTTCTGAAACCGTGCTGTTCAGTCGTAAGCAGTCTATTGGTTTCGAGGTAATGGGTGATCTTTCCCGCTACTAAAATCTCTAGCACTTTAGAAATTACTGGCAACAACGTAACTGGTCTATAGTTCGCAGCATCTGATCGATTCCCGCCCTTGTAAATTGGTGTGGTGATGCCAGATTTCCATTCCGCACAAACGGTACTATTTTCGAGCGAAATTTGGAATAACGTGCTAAGTGGACCACACAATGCAAATCGTTTGAGGATAAAAGGAGTAATTCATTCGGCTCCTGGTTACTTTGTGGTATTCAAACGAAGAAGTTTGAGCTTGACACACTCATTGTTTATTGAGATTTCATTTAGTATTTAATCGGAAAAGCCGATCGAATGCGGTGTAAGATGCACTGATTCCTTGGGGCTAAAACCTTTGCAGTAGTAACCTGCAAGAAATTCGGCAGCCTCGAACGCAGTCGTGGTTAAACCGCTCCATTAAGGTCAGTAATCTTGCCTGATGAGCCTGCTTGTCCTCGGTGATAAGAGAGATGACCTTGTTCCTCAACAGACGATATGTTTCCCAATTAACTGGCATCGGATTCTTGACATAGTTTCTCCATGCATCGTTGCGTATCTTAATCCACTTCCTTGTGCGGCTTCACCCAAAGGATGAATTACAACGGTCAGCATTGTCAGCACCAATTGTGCCGGAGACTATACGCGATGTATGCATCAGTTCGGAAATAGTGCAGCACCACCTACGTAAGTTGAATATCAACAAGTCCCCGGGAGCTGACGGAATCACACCTGCAATCCTAAAGTTATGCGGCAGTCAATTGTGCGAACCACTTTGTGATTTATTTAATCACTCCCTGAGGGAGGGTGTTATACCTAATGACTGGAAGAGAGGAATCATAACGCCCATCTACAAAGGTGGAACTCGTTCTGACCCAGCAAATTACCGCCCTGTTACACTCCTCCCAGTGATCTCAAAAATTATGGAGCGAATTGTGTGCGAAAGAATTGTGAGTCATCTCGAAGCCCAAAACTTGCTGTCCAGAGAGCAACATGGATTTAGTAAGTCTCGTTCTTGCTTGACTAACCTACCGGAAACACTGGATGACTGGACGCAGGCAGTGGATAATGGTGGTTGCGTGCATGCGAGTTACTTGGACATATCAGAGGCGTTTGATCACGTGGACCATTCTATACTCTTGAGCAAGCTGCACGATGTTGGTATTAATGGGTACATTCTTACCTGCATTAGAAGTTACTTTGTTGATCGCAAGGCAACTGTACGTATCGATGGCGTGATGTCTGGGGAAATCGAAGCCACTAGCGGTGTCCCACAAGGTTCGGTACTTGGTCCGCTTCTCTTTTTGGTCTACATCAACGACCTTCCGAAATTTGTCACAGCCAAAATGGTTCTCTTTGCAGATGATGTTAAAGTTTGGATGCGAATCACGTCAATCGTGGACTGATTGCGCTTACAAAGCGATTTGGATGTATTGAACCGCTGGTCGGAGCGAAACAAACTTTCATTCAACTTTCGAAAGTGTAAAATGTCGCAAATAGGCAAAGATTTCCCATTCTCATACAACCTTGGATCTAACCAACTTGAATGGACAGAAAAAAGACCTCGGTGTATGGATTAGTTGAAGTCTTAAGAATAGCATGCAATGCGAAGCAGTGTACAACCGAGCTAGCCGCATGCTAGGTATGCTTCGGCGGATTTTCGGACATTTTTCCCGTGAATCATTCCCCGTGCTCATAAATACGTATAATAACTCAGTGATGGATTACTCAGTGCAAGCTTGGTCACCGTGGCTACAAAAGGACATCAAGCTGCTGGAGAGGATTTATCACAGAGCAACCAAAATGGTTGGCTGCCTCCGCAAACTACCATATGAGAATCGACTTGAACATCATAATTTGGATACACTGCTTCGCAGACGGGTTAGATTTGATCTAATCCTACCGTACAAAATAATGAACTCAAAGGCGCACCCTCTGAGGCATCTATTTCGCCTCCGGTCAAGCCATGTCACACGTACTCACCCATTGGCATTTGATATTCCACATTCCCACCGGAACTCCCGTCGGTTCTTCTATTCGGTGCGCGTTTGTTTCTTATGGAACTCCCTACCGTCAAATGTTGTCCAATCATCTAGTGAAAGGATTTTCAGGAACAAATTGGATATATTTATGCCTAGTAATTCCACCCTACATCCCGTTTATATAACATGATCTTTTTCCAAACGAATAATTTTTTTCATCATACAGCG